>PVKP010038704.1:0-20680 GCA_004027715.1 Plecturocebus donacophilus
TCACCGCGAGCCACAATCCCGAGCCGCTGCTACGCGGCCATTTTGGATCTCTCTCCGCCCGGTGATGAAGTTTTTCTGTTTCTTAGTTTTCCTTTGGCGGACGCCGGTTCCCCTCTTCCCGGGTTCGCTGCGCCCGCTGTGAAACTCTCCGTCCTCAGCGCTTCCAATTGCTGTTTTCCTTGTGGGGATGGGACCAGCCAAGCCCGTCCATCCCGCACACTCCGCACCGGGAAGCGCCGCGTTGGGTGCCGGCAAAACAGCCGCGCCGGCCAAAAGAGTCGCGCCGGCGACCCGCGTGGCTTCTCCGCCGGGAATCTCCCGGTCTGTGGGCAACAAAAACTCGTCGGAAAGTGCGGCGTCCACTCGTTCTCTGCGCTTTCACTGGGAGCTGCATTCCTGAGCTGTTGTTAGTCGGCCATCTTGGATCTCTCTCCTCCACTTAAGACACTCTTTAAGGCAGTTGGAGAATTCTCAAAGAAATTAAAATAGAACTACCATTTGACCCATTAAACCAATTACTGAATATATATCCAAAGGAATAAAATTTGTTTTAACAAAAAGACACATGCACCTATATGTTCATTGCAGCAGAAACTACACAGCAATAAAAGAATAAAATCCTGTCCTTTGAAGCAACATAGATGCAGCTGGCCTTTATCCTAAGCAAGCCAACACAGAAACAGAAAACCAAATATTTCATATTGTCACCTCTAAGTGTGAGCTAAACTTTGACTACACTAAAGATGAGAACAATAGACAGTGGGGGCTACTAGAGGGAAAGAGAGAGGAAGAAGCTGAAGGTTGAAAAACTACCTATTGGGAAAGGAATTCATGAAAGATTGTGCTATCTGGCCTAGATCCTATGCTTTTCCCATGGTTTTGAAATCCACAGACCAGGAGATTCCCTTGAGTGCTGACATCACCAGGGCCCTGGGTGTCAAGGACAAAACTGGGCAGCTCTTTGGGCAGACACTGAGCTAGCAGCAGAAGTTTTGGGTTGTTTGTTTGTTTTCATACCCCAGTGGTGCCTGGAACCCCAGTGGGACAGAACTGTTCATTCCCCTGGAAAGGGGGCTGAAGCCAGGGAAAAAAGTGGTCTCACTCAGCGGTCCCACTACCATGGAGCCCATCAAGCTAAGAACCACTGTCTTGAAATTCTCATTGCCAGCACAGCAGTCTGAAGTCAACCTGGGACGATTGAGTTTGGTGTGAGGAGGGGTGTTCACCATTACTGAGGCTTAAGTAGACAGTTTTCCCCTGGCAGTGCTAAGGAGGCTGGGAAACTCCACCTGAGTGGAACTTACAACAGTGAGGCAAAGTGGCTGTGGCTAGACTTATTCTCTAGATTGCTCTTCACTGGGAAGGGCATCTCTGAAAGAAAAGGCAGCAGCCCCAGTCAGGGGTTTAGAGATAAAACTCCGATCTCCCTAGGACAGAGCTCCTGGGAGAAGGGACAGCTGTGGATGCGGATTAGTGGACTTAAACATTCCAGTCTGCCAGCTCTAAAGAGGGCAGCAGATCCTGACAAGGAAGATTCTACCAGCATAGCATTTGAGTTCTGTAAAGGAACAGACGGCCACCTCAAGTCCCTGGGTTCCTGACCTCAGTGTCTCCTTACTGGGAGAGACCTTCTAGCCAGTTAGAATGGTGATCATTAAAAAGTCAGGAAACAACAGATGCTGGCGAGGATGTGGAGAAACAGGAATGCTTTTACACTGTTAGTGAGAGTGTAAATTAGTTCAACCATTGTGGAAGTCACTGTGGTGATTCCTTAAGGATCTAAAACCAGAAATACCATTTGACCCAGCAATCCTGTTAGTGGGTATATACACAAAGGATAATAAATCATTCTGCTATAAAGACACATGCACATGTATATTTATTACAGCACTATTTACAATAACAAATACTTGGAACCAACCCAAATGCCCATCAATGATAAACCAGGCAAAGAAAATGTGGTACATATACACCATGGAATACTATGCAGCTATAAAAAAGAATGGGCTCATGTTTTTTGCAGGGGCATCAATGAAGCTGGAAACCATTATTCTCAGCAAACTAACACAGGAACAGAAAGCCAAACATGTTCTCACTCATAAGTGGGAGTTGAACAATGAAAACACATGGACACAGGGAGGGGAACATCACACAACAGCACCTGTTGAAAGGTTGGAGGCCACGGGAGGGAAAGCATTAGACAAATAACTCATGCATGTGGGGCTTAAAACCTAGATGACGAGTTGATAGGTGCAGCAAACCACCATGGCACAGGTTTACCTATGTACCTTCACGTTCTGCTCATGTATCCCAGAACTTAAAGTAAAATTTAAAAAATAAGTAAATAAATAAATAATGAAAACTATCTGTTGGGTACTATGTTCACTACCTGGGTTATGGGATTATTTGTACCCCAAACCTCAGTGTGATGCAATATACCCAGGTAACAAACTTGACAGATACCCTCTGAACCTAAAATAAAAAAGGAAATAAAAGAAATAATAAAAAATGAAACCTCCTGGGGTTATAGGCTTAAGGGACATTCAAATTTTTTTAGGTTTTACCTGTAATAACTATCAGATTTTCACATGAATACTGGATAAAAATCCCCTTATGCTTGTAGCAGGGAGAGGAGAAAACAGCCATTTTTAAGTATTCCTGGGACATTCTGTTCTATTTGTATTCCTCAAGAAAATCTATTTTACCAGATTCTAACCTACTACCACTTTAGCAGAGTCCAACCTATCCTGGGCTCTACAACACATCCCGCAATAGCTTCTTATATAGGGGAAGGGGAATGCCCAACTCCAGCCTATTGTAGGCTTCCTGCCTCAACTAAGTGGGCGGAAAAACTTTAAGAAGTAGTTATGAAGGTCACAGTCCAGGGCAAGGAGTTCCCTAAGACCTAATCATAATATATTATATATATTAGAACATATAGGACACCTTTCTTCCTCCTCACCTTACCACCATACTAGTTCACCTGTTGTATAAATAATAACATGAAAATATGACAGAAAAACTTGCACATCTCAGACTTTATTTAAGAAGTTTGCAGAATACCCAAGACAAAAATGGAAACAAAACCAAGGACACTAGAGAAGATGTTAGCCTCTGAAACCTACAGCTGCAGAAAATGGTAAGCACAGCCTAACCTCTATTCAGATAAACACGAACCTTCACTTTACCTCAGCTTCTTGTACCCAGTAAAACATGTCCAGCTTTCAATCAAAAATTACAAGTCATACTAAAAGACAAAAAAACAAAATTTCAAGACCTTGTGAGCAAGCATCAGAACAAGACTCAGATATGGCAGAGATTTTGGAATTATCAGCCTTGAACTTTAAACAAATATAGGCTAAAATCTCTCATGGAAAAAGTAGTCAACATGTAAGAATAAATGGGCAATGTTAGCAAGAAACAGAACATCTAAGAAATAAGTAAAAAGTGTTAAAATTGTAAAATTGTGTAACAAAAAGTGAAGAATTTACTTAATGGTCTCATCAACTGACTGAACGCAGCTGCTTAGGAGAGAATCAGTGAGCTTGACTAGATGTCAATAAAAACTTTTGAAATGAAAATGCAAATAAAAAAGAAATGAAAAAATGAGAAGCTGCAATGAGGGAAGTTATATGAGTAACAAAATTACACAGGAGGAAATAGAGAAGAATAATGCAGCAAAGCAGAATAATAAATGTGAGGACAGGAAGTAGGTTGGGGAATCCTGGAGAGCTTTCTTTCAACATTTTGGATAGAAGCTGACCATTTCATGTCACTTACTATGGCTAAATTTCTTGGTAAACCTGTTTACCTGATAGTACAATCTGCTTCTGGGAACTCTTGACAGAGCTTCAGTTGAAGCTGTCTAACTGGGGCAGCCATTTGTTTAGAGTAGCTTTTGTGCCTTTTCAATTTAATTCAAGATTCGCCTCCTAGAGTCTGGCAGCAATAATAATGGTAAGACAGAAGAGGTAAGGGCTGCTTTAGAGAGTTTTAAGATTAGTTTCTCAGTGATGTCACTTCCAGATCAGTAAATCTCTAACACTGGGTAATTAAACAGCCTCGATCTGTTGATGATTAAATGTAGATATAATTAATAAGTCTCTTGCAATATTTTAAGATGTCTGAATGAATAGGTTATAATATTTCAGAGCCCAGGCAGAATAGGGAATTTTCCTGGATTGGCCAGTTATTCTTTCATATGGGAACAGTTAGTGTTACTCAGCACAGGACTGGGGGGCAATTAGGGATGAGAGTTTATCAAGATCAAGAGGACTTCAATGCTTCCTAAAGCTTGATTCCATATAGAGAGGCTTCTCTCTGCCTCTAGGTCTCTGACCTCCTTCTCTTACTGAATTAAGACAGCCTGACCACAGTGGCCTTTCCTACTGCTGCTCCTGTGAGACATAAAGACATTTTCCAGCTCACGTCCCAGGAATGCATATCTCAAAGACTTGGGAGCCATCCTTCTGAAACGTAATAATCAAGAAAGATACAGCCTCTATCACCTGGGCCCTGTAGTAGGGTAGAAGTCTAACTTAATAGATACCTAGCTTCAAAAGCTACCATTACCTCCTCCCTCTCTCTCCCCTTCTAGCAGTCCTCAGTGACTGTTGTCCCCACCTTTATGTCCACGTGTATTCAATGTTTAGCCCACACTTAGAAGTGAGGAAATGCAATATCTGGGTTTTTGTTCCTATGTTAACTTGCTTAGGATAAAGGCCTCCAGCTGCACCCATGTTGCTTCGAAGGATAGGATTTTGCTTTTTGTATGGCTGTATAGTACTCCATGGTATATACATGGAATGACATGGAGATACAAGGAAGTTTACTTTTCTTCTGGATAAGGCCTATTAGCTTTTTTCTGAAGACAAAATGTTCAAGTTGCCAGGAAGTTTGAACACTTGGCTACAGAAGATCATGTGTTGTGGCAAAACAATACTTTTCTATTTATTTAATCAAAGTCACAATTAAAAACAAAGCAGATATAAGAGGTAATATTATTGCAAAAATCTTTAGCAATTTTAAAAATGAGAAGACTTGGTTCTCTTAAATAATCAAAGATATGATAAAGTACACAAAGTTATTCTGATGACATAGAAACTTTTACTTTGAAACAGATTACTCAGAAGGTAAAGAAAAATCATTCATAACCTCTTAACAAAAAGAGACCAATAATCCAAGAAAATGTTGTCATTTTAAAAGAGAAAATCCATATTCTAGTTTTTTTAATCAGTGTGCTATTAATACTAAGCCTTAAAATAAAATTTAAAAAAACTTTTAAAATCTTATAAAGCCTGTATTTTACCCTCAACTCACCTGTTTTTGACCACAAGAAATGAAATTCTATGAACCTTCTACAGGTTTTCATATCCATTCAAATGTTGTACTTCATTTTTCTCTTTCTTTTTTTTCTGAATCAAGCAGTTATTTTAGTCTAGGAGAGACTTATAATTGTTTGACTTAATAAAAACATATCTGGCATATTTGCATCCAAAGTTTCTTTGTTTTGCCATTATATAAATTCTATGAAAGGCATCTGGCTTGGGCTATGTATTGTTACCTTTAATTGCATTAATATGAAATGGCAGATGTATTAAATATCTTGAAATAATTATATCTCATCTGTTAGCACCTGGTGGAGTTGTGGGAGAAATTCTGCACCAGATGCTTTTGGCCGCTTAGTTTTATTATGAAATTTCATGTGTGACTTTGTCATTTGTTTGTATACCAGACTGGTAAATAAAGCTAATATTTTCTTTTAAAATAATTACTGAAGAAAAAAACTATTCACAATGTTAATTTTATATCAGTGACTTACTATCATAACAAAACAAAACTTTTAAAATTAAATATATTTCAATGATATTTTTATTTAAAAATTCAAACATTATTTATGCCAGTATTTTATTTACCATAGTTTTTACTTGGATTCTATTGCCATCATTTTTGGCAGTATAGTAGCTTTTAGGCATTGCTTAAGTATTGACACAGACCCCCTCATAAAAATTCATGAGAAATTTTATCAATTTTTGTTGTCTGTATATTTAATAACATATTCAAATATATGTAATTTCTGAAAAAATGGGATTGGTGTTACATAAAGATTGAATTTAAAGGAAATGGCATTTTATCAGAATTGCAAGCATAATTAGATAGTTGTAATGTAAAAGTTAACATATGGCCTATTAAACATATTAAGAGATCTACCCTGTGATCATTTTGATTATATATTCTAGCATAGAAAACGTCCCAAAGCATATTTAAGATTTAAACCAATATCCTCTTGAAATAAAATAATTTTCACCTTTTCTATTCATTGTTGCTCATCCAGGAAAAGGCATAAAAATTCATTAATCTTTTATGACATTCATTCTACTCTGAGAATTCCTATAAAAATTTAAACTTTTATATTTATGAGATTCTAAGGTTGCAAGAAGGTTTTCCTAAGTATCACAAAAAGTGTTTTTAGCTTTTGTTTGACTTTTATAAGTTTTAAGACTACATGAACTATGCTAAAATAAATGACATGGGGTATGCTTTATAGCCAGCACAATTCTAGTTAAACAAAACGGAGTACTATTCATATATATATATATATATATATATATATATATGTATTCCATTTTTATGTAGCAATCTGGAAAATATTGATTTCCTGTTCAGCTGTATTATGATACATAACCCTATTAAGTTCTAAATTTTCCTTCTCTTTGAGTTTATTAAACAACATGCATATTCTGATAACCTTAGATTCTTATCTCTATGAGTCAAGTAGTGTTTTGTTTGTGTTTTGGCTTACATCCTTATCCCAGAATAAATTAATTTGAGAGTGACAGATGAATGATTAAAAAATAACACGGAATATATTTAGCAAATTATTTCAGTATTACAAATTTGAGATAGGTGGAAAAGAAATTTGAAAATGTATTTAGAGGTGTTGAAAATGATGTAACAATGTAATTTTTATTAATTTGTTTTAAACTCTGCTTTACCTTCACAAAAGTTATAGTAAAATTATGATTGAAACATTATAATCTTTCTATATTTATTAATACCTCTGAAAAAATAATACCTTTCATTCATTATCTGGGGTTATTTGGTCACTGTCTTGTAGAATTCCTAGAAACACAAGATTACCTCCCCACTACTTCGCAGTATTAGGGAGTTGTTGTAAAATCTACTTCTAATATTGGAAGGTGAGATTTTCAATTTTTCTTTCTCCTTTTATAGTATCATTGCAGATTCATGGATTTGTGTACATTTGATGTATTTCAAATGCTTACTTTTTTTAATTACAAAATTTTCCCTAATTTGACCTTGAGAGACATTTAAGCTTGCTTCTTTTATTATGTTGACAGGTGCACACTAGTTTTCCTTACTGGCACAAGATATACATGTATTCATCTACATACCTCAAATATAGATTTAGTCATTTCTCCAAGGAACTTGGAGTACATTAAATTTATGTCACATTGGGCATGTAGTTAAAATTCTATATTATAAAACTACTTAAAATTATTCTTCATTATCATTATAAAACCAATTTAATGTAGAGTTAGCATCATTTTAGTTTAGTTTACTTTAAATTTTAATTATCACTTGTATAGTTAATTTTGTATTTGAATATAAAAACAATTTACAGGGTTTAGATTAAAATTCATGTAAGAAATTATACTACAAGTAGAATTTTTTGCGAGTCTTGTCTCCTATTTCATTTCTAAAACCTTCTCCCGGGGGGATCCCAAGATGGCCAAATAAGAGGCAGCTCCGGAAAGCAGCTCCCAGTGAGAGAGAAGCAGAAGCCGAGTGGTCTCCACAATTCCAAATGAGGTACCAGGTTCATTTTGTGGGTCTGGTTGGACAGTGGGTATAAACCAAATAGGGCAAGTTGAGGCAAGGTGGGGCTCTGCCCCACCAGGAGGTGCATGCAACTGTCCAGAGGACTGAACCATCTCTCCTTCTGGGAATTCAGTTTGGATACAGTGCTCCACCCAAGCCCTCTATAACCTACAGAACAAGAGATCTTCACAGTGAGCTGCTTGAATAGGACGGAACAGCAACTTTGTTGGGAGCTGGGGCAGTCAGCATAGATCTAGGTGGAAGCACTGGCTGACATGAAAGCCAGAAAGCCAGCTGGATGGATCTCCACTCCCCTGAGTGGGAAGGGGAATCAAAAACAGGGAAACAGCCCATATGGCAGGGCAGTCCCCCACCACACACAAAGTCCAGCAGACTAAAAAAAAAAACTCTCCAACCAGAGTTTCGCACCTAGAGAGCGACCAGGAATGGTTGAGCTCGGCACAGGGAAGGGCAGCCACCATTGTAGAAGCCGACCTAATTTTCCTGAGTTAATAAAAGATGCAGCAGCTCCACTAAACCTGTGGCAGCCCAGCAGTGCCTCTGCAGGCAGACAAAGAAAAGGCCACCTCCCCAAGCAGCCACCTGAGATCAAAACTATGTAAATCCAACAAGATGGGGAAAAAACAGTGCAAGAAGAATGAAACCATCAAAAACCTGAACACCTCTCCCCCACCATGAGATCACGACTCCTCACCAGCAAGGGAACAAAACTGGATGGAGAATGAGTCTGATGAATTGACAGAAACAGGCTTCAGAAAGTGCATAATAACAAACTTCTCTGAGTTAAAGGAACATGTTCTAACCCAATGCAAGGAAACTAAGAACCTTGAAAAATGGTCAGACAAAATGCTAACTAGAATAACCAACTTAGAGAAGAACATAAATGACTTGACGGAGCTGAAAAACACAGCACAAGAACTTCACGAAGCATACACAAGTTTCAATAGCCAAATAGATCAAGCAGAAGAAACTCAACGAAACAAAACAAGAAGGCAACAAAAGGGAACAAAGAGTGAAAAGAAATGAAGAAAACTTTCCAGAAATATGGCATTATGTGAAAAGATCTAATCTATGCTTGATCAGTGTACCAGAAGATGATCAGGAGAATGAATCCAAGCTGGAAAACACTCTTCAGGATATTATCCAGGAGAATGTTCCCAACCTTGCAAGGCAGGCCAACATTCAAATACAGGAAATATAGAGAAGACCACAACTGATACTCCTCTAGGAGAGCAACCCCAAGGCACATAATCATCAGATTCACCAGGGTTGAAACGAAGGAAAAAATACTAAGCACAGTCAGAAAGAAAGGTTGGGTCACCCACAAAGGGAAGCACAACAGACTCACAGCAGAAACCCTTCAAGCCAGAAGAGAGTGGGGTTTGATATTCAACATCTTTAAAGAAAAGAACTTTCAACCCAGAATTTCACATACAGCCAAACTAAGCTTCATAAATGATGGAGAAATAAAATCCTTTACAGACAAGCAATTACTGAGAGATTTTGTCACTACCAGACATGCCCTACAAGAATTCCTGAGGGAAGCACTAAACACAGGAAAAATCAGTACCAGCCACCTTAAAAAAGAACCAAATGGTAAAGATCAATGATGCAATGAAGAAATTACAACAACCAAAGTGCAAAACAACCAACCAGTAATAAAATGACAGGATCAAATTCACACATAACAATATTAACATTAAATGTAAATGTCTAAATGCCCCAATCAAAAGACACAGATTCTCAAATTGGATAAAAAGCCAAGAACCATCAGTGTGCTGTACTCAGGAGACCCATGTCATGTGCAAAGACACACATAGACTCAAAATAAAGGGCTGGAAGATTTACCAAGAAAATGGAGGGCAAAAAAAAAAAAGCGGGTGGCAATCCTAGTCTCTGATAAAATGGACTTTAAGCCAACAAAGATCAAAATAGACAAAGAAGGGCATTATATAATAGTAAAAGGATCAATACAACAAGAAGAACGAACTATCCTAAATATGTATACACCAAATACAGGAGCACCTAGATACATAAAGCAAGTCCTTAATGACCTACAAAGAGACGTAGACTCCCACACAATAATAGTGGGAGATTTTAACATTCCACTGTCAATATTAGATCAGTGAGACAGAAAATCAACAAGGAAATCCAGCACTAAAACACAGATCTCGACCAAGCTAACTTAACAGAACTCTGAACCCCAAATCCACAGAATATACATTCTTCTCAGGACCACATCGCACTTACTCTATAATCGACCACATAATTGGAAATAATCACTCCTCAGCAAATGCAAAAGAATCGAAATCATAAAAAACTGTCTCTCAGACCACAGTGCAATCAAATTAGAACTCAAGATTAAGAAACAAACTCAAAAGTGCACAACTTCATGAAATATGAGCAACTGGCTCCTGAATGTTGACTGGATAAACAATGAAACAAAGGCAGAAATAAAGATGTTCTTCGAAATCAACAAGAATGAAGACATAACATACCAGAATCTCTGGGACACATTTAAAGCAGTGTCTAGAAGGAAATTTATAGCAATAAATGTCCACATGAGAAGCAAGGAAAGATCTAAATTTGGCACCTTATCCTCAAAATTGAAAGAGCTAGAGGAGCAAGATCAAAAAAACTCAAAAGCTAGCAGAAGACAAAAAATAACTAAGAACAGAGCAGAACTGAAGGAGATACAGATGAAAAAAAAAACTCTTCAAAAAATCAACAAATCAAGGAGCTGGTTTTTTGAAAAGATCAACCAAATAGATAGACAGCTAGCCAGACTAATAAAAAAACAAAGAGAGAAGAATCAAATAGATGCAATAAAAAACCATAAAGGGGATACCACCACCGATTCCACAGAAATACAAACTACCATCAGAGATTACTACAAACAACTCTATGCACACAAACCAGTAAATCTGGAAGAAATCGATAAATTCCTGGACACTTGCACTCTCCTAAGACCAAACCAGGAAGAATTTGAAACTCTGAATAGACCAATAACAAGGGCTGAAATTGAGGCAGCAATTAATAGCCTACCAACTAAAAAAAAGCCCAGGTCCAGATGTGTTTACAGCTGAATTCTACCAGACGTACAAAGAGGAGCTGGTACCATTCCTTCTGAAACTATTCCAAACAATACAAAAACATGGAGTCCTCCCCAACTCATTTTGTGAGACCAGCATCATTCTAATACCAAAACCAGGCAGAGACACAACTAATAAAGAAAACTTCAGGCCAGTATCCATGATGAACATCAACGCAAAAATCTTCAATAAAATATGGCAAACAGAATGCAGTAGCATATCAAAAAGCTTATTCATCATGATCAAGTAGGCTTCCTCCTGGAGATGCAAGACTTGCTCAACATACACAAGTCTATAAACATAATCCATCACATAAACAGAATCAAAGACAAAAAACCACATGACTATCTCAACAGATGCAGAGAAGGCCTTTGACAAAATTGAGCAGCCTTTATGCTAAAAACCCTCAATAAGCTAGGTATTGAGGAAACGTATCACAAAATAATAAAAGCTATTTATGACAAATGCACAGCCAATATCATACCGCATGGGCAAAAACTGGAAGCATTCCCTTTGAAATCTGGCACAAGACAAGGATGCCCTCTCTCACCACTCCTATTCAATATAGTATTGGAAGTTCTAGCCAGAGCAATCAGACAAGAAAAAGAAATAAAAGCTATGCAGTTAGGAAAAGAGGAAGCCAAAATGTCTCTGTTTGCAGATGACATGATTGCATATTTATAAGACCCCATTGTCTCAACCCCAAATCTCCTGAAACTGGTAAGCAACTTCAGGAAAGTCTCAGGATACAAAATCAATGTGCAGAACATACAAGCATTTCTATACACCAAAACAGACAGAGAGCCAAATCAAAATTGAACTACCATTCACAATTGCTACAAAGAGAATAAAATACCTAGGAATACAACTAACAAAGGATGTAGAGGACCTCTTCAAGGAGAACTGCAAACCACTGCTCAATGAAGTAAGAGAGGACACAAACAGATGGAAAAACATTCCTTGCTCATGGTTGGGAAAAATCAACATTGTGAAAATGGGCTTACTGCCCAAATTAATTTATAGATTCAATGCTATCCCCATCAAGCTTCCAATGACCTTCACAGAACTGGAAAAACCACTTCAAACTTCATATGGAACCAAAAGAGAGCCTGCATAGCCAAAACAATCCTAAGCAGAAAGAACAAAGCTGTAGGCATCATGCTGCCTGACTTCAAACTATACTACAAGGCCACAGTAATCAAAACAGCATAGTACTGGTACCAAAACAGAGATATAGACCAATGAAACAGAACAGAGACCTCAGAAACAACAGCACACATCTACAATCGTCTGATCTTTGACTAACCTGAGAAAAACAAGCAATGGAGAAAGAATTCCCTGTTTAATAAATGTTGTTGGGAAAACTGGCTAGCCATGTGCAGAAAGCAGAAGCTGGACCCCTTCCTGACACCTTACACCAAAATTAACTCCAGATGGATTAAAGATCTAAACATAAGACCTAACACCATAAAAACCCTAGAAGAAAACCTAGGCAAAACTGTTCAAAACATAGGCATAGGCAAGGACTTCATGACTAAAACACCAAAAACAATGAAAACAAAAGCCAAAATAGACAAATGGGATCTAATTAAACTCCAGAGCTTCTGTTAAGCAAAGGAAACAATCATGAGAGTGAACCGACAACCAACAGAATGGAAAAAACTTTTTGCAATCTACCTATCTGACAAAGAGCTAATATCCAGAATCTGCAAAGAACTAAAACAGATTTACAAGAAAAAAACAAACAAGCCTATCCAAAAGTGGGCAAAGGATATGAAAAGATACTTTATAAAAGAAGACATCAATGAGGCCAACAAACATGAAAAAATGCTCATCATCACCAGTCATTAGAGAAATACAAATCAAAACCATATTGAGATATCATCTCACACCAGTTAGAATGGCAACCATTAAAAAATCTGGAGACAACAGATACTAGAGAGGATGTGGAGAAATAGGAACAGTTTTACACTGGTGGTGGGAGTGCAAATTAGTGCAACCATTGTGGAAGACAGTGTGGCAATTCCTCAAGGACCTAGAAATAGAAATACCATTTGACTCATCAATCCCATTACTGGGTATATACCTGAAGAATTATAAATCGTTTTATTATAAAGACATACACACATATGTTCATTGAGGCACTGTTTATAATAACAAAGACCTGGAACCAATCCAAATGTCCATCAACAATAGACTAAAGAAAATGCGGCACATACACACCATAGAATACTACACAGCCATGAAAAATGATGAGTTGAGTTTGAGTCCTTCATAGGGACATGGATGAATCTGGAAACCATCATTCTCAGCAAACTGACACAAGAGTGGACACAGGGAGGGCAGCATCACACACTGCAGACAGTGGGGATGGGTAGGGTGGGGAGGGTTAATGTGGGGAGAAATACCAGATATAGGTGATGAGGGGAGGAAGGCAACAAACCACCTTTCCATGTATGTACCTATGCAACAATCCTGCATGATCTGCACATGTACCCCAGAACCTAAAGTACAATTAAAAAAAAAAACCTACTCCCCAAAAGATCTGATCTTAATGTCTTCTCCTTTACACTTCAAGTGATTTTTTAGATGGATGGATGGATGAATGGATGAATGGATGAAAGATAGATAGATATAGATAGATAGATGATAGATGATGGATAGATAGATAGATTAAAAACTGTCATTTTTTTTTTTGTTACTTGGAGAATGCATATATACAGTTGAATTGTATTCACCAATATGTACAAGTCCTAACATCTGGTATCTGTGATTATGACCTTATATAGACATAAGAACTTTAATATAAAGATCTCATTATAAGAGCATAATGCATTCTGGATAGGATTTTATTCTTATTACTGTTATCGTCTTACAAGAAAGGAGAGGGAGATTTGAGACACAGAAACACAGGGAAGAAAGCTATTTGAAGATCCAGGTGAAGAGAGAGACAGAGATTGGAGTTATACTGCCACAGGCCAGGAAATGCCAGGGGCTACCTAAGGTGGAAGAAGCAAGATATCATTCTTACTTAGGGATTTTGAAAGGAGAGTAGCCCTACCAACAATTGAATTTTGAACTTCTGGCCTCCAGAATATGAAAAAAATTGATAAATTTCTATTTTAAGCCACTTTTTTACAGACATGTTACAGCAGCCCCAAGAAACTAATTACACACACATACGCACACACACACACACGCACACACACACACTTTCTTAAAGCAAAGCTATAGAAAATATTTTCTATTTTGCTGTGCTCATTAACAATAAATTATCAATTTCATTTGATTTTCAAAATTTAGAATTATCTTTAATGCTGTATCTTTTAAATTCCTGTAGAGTAATGCACTTTGATGGTATGCCATGTTTCTATAGGCTGTCAACAATGGCACATTGTTAAACATACAGAAATTTGCAAATATTATATGTGAAACTTTACCTAAATGTAATAATTTGGATATATATAATTATGTATGAGATTAAATTTGCTAATAGCTGCTTTCATTTATCTCTGAACTAATCTGTTCATATATTTTTGTCGATTTTTATTGAGTTATTTGTCTTTTATGTTTTCATCCTACAGATATTGTTAGTGATAATAGTCAAAAACATTTAATAGTTTTCCCTTTGCATTTTGAATCTCACTGGAGTGCTATGTTGCCCTATTAGTACTTTTAGTCTTTACGTGGAAAAGTTATAAAACATTTACTTTACTAATATTGAATTTCATTTAAAAACAATCTCTTTTTTTACTTTGTCATTTTTTTCTTTGCAAATTCTTTTAACATTTTTAACTAATATTCAATTGAAGATTATGAATAAAATGAAGTAGAAAGTTCAGTATCCTTTTTCCAATATAATTATTGGAATGATAAAAAGGCAGTATCCTTTTTCCAATATCATTATGAAATTCCACTTTGTTGCTTGAAAATTTTAGATGCTTTTTATTGATATATAGAAAGTTTCTATATGTAGTGGACTATCTATAGTGGACTATCTTCTGATCCATTAGTGTATATGTACACAAACATAAACAATATGCACACATATGTGTGTCCATGTAGACACACATATATATATATTCATAAGCTAATGCCTCACTGTTTCACATAAAGATCTACTTTGGTGGATTTTCTGCTGTCAACTTTACACTAGGAACAATCTCTTATAATTTTACTAATGTGTTTATTAGAATCTTTTTGACTTTCCTGTTTTTGGTTTAGAGTTGTTCAATGAGAGGAACTCTGAGTGAACTTTGGAAGGCCAAAGTTAAATGGGCTTATTCTGCAACAGATGTGGTGGCCAGATATAGCAGCTTCAGAGACCCCTCTGTGTTGGTGACAACAAGACGTGGGCAGTTTTCCAGTGTGTCTAAGACTTTCTCTGTGTGGTGACAGTTGCCAAATGTGGATTCTGGTACTCAGCCTTCTCTGTCAGCTCCAGTGAGTCAAGCTGATTTATCAAGTCTTCTTTTCTCTATATTCATTCATTCGGTGATGCTCACATTTCAGTCAGTTTTGCTTTATGCATTAGAAACCTTTATTTCTGTAATACATGTGGTGTATTGTAATGTAGTGTAACCCAAACACTTCCTCGTATGCTTCAGTATCCCAAGAGGCTGATCCCACTCTATTGTTATTTTTCAGGTTTTTTTTTTTTTTTTGGCTACTTATAGCTATCATTTGTATATAACATTTTTAGCTAACTTGCATAGCTTTAGAAATAAATAATTTGAGATTTTATTTGGATTTAATTTAGTGTATAAATTAACCTTGGAAAAAGAGACATTTCTATGTTGTTGCATCTGGTATGAATTTCCCATCATTCAAGTGTACTTTGCTATGTATCATAGGTACTTTAAAGTTTTGGGTGTGTTGATTTTGAACTTTCTACTTCATTTTATTGCTAAAATTTTTGCATTTTGTTATGTGCCTTATTTTATATCTTATGACATCATTTATATACATGCATATAATTCATTTCTGTATATAGATTTTATCCTATAACCTTAGTGAATTTTCTTGTGTTAGTTAATATTTTGCTTACTGATTTTGTCTTTTTTTTCCTAAACATTCTGTTTTGTCATATATGAACAGAAATAGTTTTGCCTCCTTTTCTAATCCTTATACCTCCAATGGCTGGTCTTACCTAATTGCATTGTCTAATGCTTCAATATAGTATTTAATATTAAGAATCACAATTTATCTTAAATATAGCAGAGAAAAATATATGACTCCATTTTGGAGATTTTGTTTTGCAGAATGTTAGAGAAATAATAATTTAATTCTAATTAACTGAGAAGTTTACTTACAAAAAGATTGAAATCTTATAAAATGCCCTTTTCCAGATTCATTAACAGATATATGCCATTTCTCCTGGATCTATTAATATAGTAAATATTATTTCCAATACTGCACCATGCTTACATTATTGGGTTAGTGTCACTTGTACAGAGGACATATTCTACCAGTTATGAAGATATATACTTTAGCTATCATAGTTAAAAAATTGAACTATGCATATGTGGGCCAAGAATTTTTTAATTTTTTTCTTAATGATTTGATTTTGATTTTTGAAGTTATTTTTCCTAAAATATTCACTTTTTCTTGTCATTGTCTCCTTAAATGTTCATGTCCACTTCTTGTCACTTGTGGCTAGAGTTCCACAGTGCTCCACTTTGATAGGCCTCAACAATGTGTGACCCATGTAGATGTATAAGCAATACTTATCTACATAATAGGTCATCATATTCAACTGCTTGATATCCTTTCTACTCACAGTGATGAGCAGCAGGTGATAGCAAAACTTATTTCAGAGCAGATTTTTATACTCTGAAATGTCTCTCACACATTTTAATTTCTCCAAGCATGGATCTATTTCAGTCTTCATGTGTAGAACCAATTCTAGAGGAGGATGGTGCAGGCAAGGGAAAAATAGCTTTCCTCCAAGCTCCTAAGTTATTTGGCTGATCTACAAGTTAACTAGACATAGGACAGATTAACAGGAGAAAACCCACAATTAATTACCTGACAGTTCCTCAAAATATGAGACTCAAAGAACAACCAGATGGTTGAAGCTTATGCAGCATCCTATGTTACAGAAAGGAAAAGGGGATTTGGGCTTCTGGGAGACACAGTGGAGACAAAGTATGGGGAATAAAGTTTATCTCGTTATACACATAAGAAGTCTATTAGGTAATAAAAGTTATCTAGAACAGCCTTCTTTCTGAAACAGATACAGTTACTTATGTAGATTTTCTTTATACAGGTAAATTCTCTTTAAGAAAGATGGCTTTTCAGAGCTACTCCTGTGTCTGTAGTTTCTCAATATAATGTGCTGAAAATAAGCCTCAAATTTACATTTGGGGCTGCTATATCTGGTCTCCTGCAGTTGTACTTTGGTGTGAGCCCAATAATGGCAGTTTGCATCCAAATCTCCTATAGGCTCTTCCTAACAATAATACAGAGAGATATGGACAAAATAAAAACATACATAGATGTCAGAAAAAGCTAAATGTCACAATTTATTTCATTCCATTTATTATTTATGTCATCCTGGCAAAAGTTGATGGATGCACAGAGAAAGCAGAGGATCCATGTCATTGAGAAGAAGCTGTACGACTTCACCTAGAGTCCATTCTCAAAAAGATAAGACTCCAGACAGAGTGGAAATAGCTCACAGTACAAATAAGGCCTGAAGGGTAAGATAAATAAGACAGTGAAAGGAAAGGGGATTTGGAAAGAATACAAGGCAACAATTTAAAAAAGAGTACTGTAGAAAGAAGAGAAGTGCTTGAGGCCAGGACTTTTTGATCAGCCAGAGCAAAATAGATCTTCTCTTTACAAAAAATAAAAATTAAAAAATGTAGTTTATTTTTCTTTAAACATTTTAAGGCACTTTTAGAGATAGTCTAAAAGGAAAAGCTGAAGTGGTGTGGAGTTAGTAATTTCCTTGTGAATGGGATTATAATTTAGCTCATAATTTGAGTATACATTTTGATTTGATTCATGGTTTTGGATAAAGATTATTTATTTAGAATAGTTTATATAAAAATTTCTTTAGAGTGCCATAGATTTAGAAATGTAGGTTAGTGTATATAAATAAATATTACAGGCAAGAAATTTGAAAGCTACCTGGTATTATTATCAAGATTACCAGAACTAAATCAAGTCGAGCTCATTTTGGACAATTGTTAAAAAAAATCAAAAAGAAAAGAAAAGCTATATTATTTTTAAATCAGATATTTTTTGCAATGTCAAGAGCCATAAGCATATGTATTAGTTAATCCCTGAGTATTTTTTATCTTGCTTTCCTCTTTAGGGAAATCTTGAATTAATTTAGTACCCTATGAATTCAGCTTGCATTCTTATTTTCCTAAAGGTGAAGAAATTCTTAGTTTGAACTGGTCCAATTTATCAATCTTTTCTTCATATTAGTGACTTATCATCCTATTTATTAAAACTAGTTCTACTTTACAACAATGCCAGTAATTTCTATAATCATCTATGTCTTTTTGTATTTTGATTTACTATTGTGTAAGATGAGATGTTTCACATTTTATTCCAAATAAGAAAGCATTATTTTTTGAAAAAAATTCAAAACTTTCCCATTGTTTACTGTTTACACCATTATATATATATAGAAGCAACATATGTACAAGTCCATTCTTTACTATTCTGTCACAGTAGTGTGTCTCTTCATTTTTGATCAATAATATAATGCCTTAATTAATGTAACTGCTATCCAGTAGAGAAAACTCTCTGTCATTTATGGGAATATATGCAAATAAAATTCTGCAATATGTTAAAAGTATTTTTACTTATGAATTTAATTAGTACTATGTAAAACAATATTAAGATGCAGCTTTTATCCTCATTTCCTAAAGGTGAAGAAATTCACAACCATATTTTGTTTATTTGAGAGAATCAAGATGGTCTAAAAATCTGAAAATCAGCCAATTATTCAGTGCCTCTACAATTGCAGTTGTCTTCAGGTGGATAAAAGATGTGATATAAAAATGCTAACATTATATATTCTCTCCTAATTTTTTTGGGGGGTGGAGGGGAGATGGAGTCTCCCTCCGTCCCCCAGGCTGGAGTGCAGTGGCACAATCTCGGATGCCTGCAACCTCTGCCTCCTGAGTTCAAGCAATTCTTCTGCCTCAGCCTCCCGAGTAGCTTGGACTATGGGCATGCGCCACCGTGCCCAGCTAATTTTTGTATTTTTAGTAGAGACAGGGTTTCACCATATTGGCTAGGCTGCTCTCAAACTCCAGACCTCGTGATCCACCCACCTCAACCTCCCAAAGTTCTGGGATTAGAGGCGTGAGCCACCGCGCTCGGCCGTCTCCCCTGTTTTGATGCCCAGATTTGTTTCTGATTTCCTAGTTCTTTTCCCTGCAGGATCCTAACAGTCACCCAGTTCTTTGGCCACTTCCTGAGAGTCTGTATGTAGTCTCAGCTTTATCCTCCATACAAACAAACCTATGAAAGTGTGCATCACTTGAAGTTTTATCAACTACTGGAATAATTTTTCCTTTCCACTGTCCTTCAAGTCCATCCTGAATGTCACAGTATTCAAAATACTACCCATCATGGTTAAGAGAATGGTTTTGACTGATAAAAGCTTTAGTTTCTGGGGCCCAGAGAAAATACTATTAACAGGTAATTCCCCTTTGATCTTCCCAGAGAGGACTACCCAGCACAAAATTTACACGAGTAAACAGAGTGGAGACAAAGGGATGTGGGCTAAGCAGATTTAAACTGGGAAGGCCTTTGATCCTATCTCTTTCCTTTGCTAATGTGAATGAGGCGGCTGCCTTCAGGTTGCCTCAATAAAATCTTTCAGCCTTCCAAAAGGTTTGAGATTACATTCTTTAACTTTTTCTAATAGTTAATATCTTGCCAGCCGCCCTGAGTGAATATCAACACAAGGCACTAAGATTACAGTTGTGAGCCACAATGCCCATTTTCTTTTCTTTTTTAAATGGTTTTTTTTTTTTTGAAGAATAAAAGAAAGAGAAAGAAAGAGGGGAATTTTTTTTTAAGAGAAAGAAAGAAGTAGAGTAAAAGAGAAGAAAGAAAGAGAAAGAGGGAGAGAGAATGAGAATCCTGCTCTATTGCTCAGGATTTCATTTAAATCTGTGAAATGCTTATACAATTACTAAAAAGTGATTTATTTCCTATTATGTGATCACTTTTAGAATAGGTATGCTATAATATTGAAAAAAATATATGTTTTGTGGATATGGGGTGGTAGGTTCTGTAAATATTTATTAAATTTGCTTGTTCCAGGTCTGAGTTCAAATCTGTTTTTTTTTTTTTTTTTTTTTTTGCTCTCCATTAGGTTGGTAGATCTACTTCCATCCCTTTATGTTAAGTCTTTGTGTATCCTTGCCTATAAGAAAGGTCTGAATACAGCATACCGATGGGTTTTAACTTTTTATTCAGTTTGTCTAACTGTATGTTTTGATTGGGGCATTTAATCCCTTTAAGTTTAGGCTTAATATTGATATATGTGAGTTTGATACTGTTATTTAAGGCTAACTAGCTGTTTGCCCGTTAGTTGATGTAAATTCTTCATTGTTGTAATATTCTTTACTTTTTGATAAGTTTTTAGGATAACTGATGCTGGTTGTTCATTTCTGTATATAGTGCTTCTTTCAGAAGTTGTTGCAAAACAGGCCTGGTGGTAATGAAGTCTCTGAGTTCTTGCTTGTTCGCAA
>PVKP010038705.1:0-20611 GCA_004027715.1 Plecturocebus donacophilus
TTCTTAGTTTTCCTTTGGTGGATGCCCGTTCCCCACAGAACCGGACCTTCCCGGGTTCGGCTGTGCTTGCTGTGAAACTCTCAGACCTCAGCGCTTCCAATTGCTGTTCTCCTTATGGGGATGGGACGAGCCGAGCCCGACTAAAAGGGCACCCAGTCCTGTATACTCCGCACCGAGAAGTGCTGCGCCGGGGCTCCAGCAAAACAGCCACGCCAGCCAAAAGAGTCGCGCTGGCAACCGGTGGGGCTCTTCTGCCGGGAATCTCCCAGTCTGTGGGCAACAAAAATTCGTCTGAAAGTGCAGCGTCCACTCGCTCTCTGCGCTTTCCCTGGGAGCTACAATCCTGAGCTGTTGCTAATCGGCCATCTTGGATCTCTCTCTCTCATATTTTTAAGATGAAAATTCTAGGTCAAAAATGGCAAGTAAGTGAAAACAAAGAAGAAAATCATTGTCAACAGACAATGGAGCAGTAAAAAATCATAACTTGAAAATGTGCTTAAGGTGTAGCTCTTCTACATAGAGTCACATAAATTCAGTGTAGTTACAGGTATTGAAACTGCATGAATATTACCCTATTAAAATATGCTAGTAGATCTGTGATCATGTCTTTAGAGAAAAAGGTATTTCTTAGCTTCCACAGGTACAGATTAGTAGTCTTCCCTTTCACTCACTCTTGAAAGAGCACAGATTCTCTTCCACAATGGCACATTTTACAAAAGATAAAGCAGCAATATATAACCTATAGACTGCATTTTATTCATTTCAAAAGGTGATTGAGCACAGTTGAATTGAAATACATACAAGTGGAAAAATCTTTTCAGTTTCCAGGCAATCTCATGACATGATGAAGAGTCTACTTAGCAGCTAATCTCTTTTATGTTACCATTGAATAAAGAACTGGAATCATGCCATTAATTGTCTGTCAGAAGGAGCATCAGGCTTAGGTACACAGCAACACACTAAATAAGACTCAGGTCAAGAGGCCCCGCAGTAACTCTTTGGATTTTTTTTGTTTTATAACATTGGGTGGTATTAAAAGATTTTTTTTCATAGGGAGGTGAGCACAGATAAAACAAGAGTAGCAAAATACTGATAGATCTGGAAACTGAGTGATGGATAAATTGGGTTTGTTATTATATTTGTAAAACATTCAGAATAAAAAGTTAAAAACAAAACAATGCATATCAATAAAGGGGTGCAAGGTTACCTGAGGTATTGGGCTGACCAGTGGCCACAGAAAGCTAAAGGATGGGAACTCAAGAACGGAGTGACAATCCTGGGATGCAAGGCTTCCCTGGACCTAACTGATGCTGGAGGCTGAAAACAAAGAACTAGGGCTGAAGAAGGAAAATGTTTGCTAATGAGCCAGCAACTAAATTTTATATTGTCTTGGCAAATAAAAGAATTGGAGAAATACTAAGAGTGATTGCCAAACTTTCATATTTTTATTCACTTTTTGGTCCTGGTTAATCATGCATATAGCAGCTAATTTTGATCCTGCCTGAATGAAGTAACAAAGCCAACTGTAATAATGACCAACATATATTTAAGATTTGTTATGTGTCACACATATGTTAAGTATTTCGCATGAATCATTTCATCTAATATTTCTCAAGAAACCTGCAAGATAGCTATAATAAAATCATAGATATGAAAGCTAAGCCTTAGCTAAGTAGTTTATCTAAATTTCCATACCAGATGAGCCATGATATTTTGACTCTAGAACCCATGTAACCATTAAAAATAAAAATCAGCCTTCTTAAAATTCACTCTACTCATTTAATATCTCTAAGATCTGAGCATGGATTACCTTTAGCTGTTGTTGTCTTATACGACCTCACTCTTATGCTACATCTGACCCTGCTCTCCTATCTGGGCCCTACTCACGTGATCCTACCCTGCTCTGTGGCTTGATCTCCCATGGATTTATTTGCTCTTCCACTTAGCCCATGTGACCACTTCAAAAGGGTTAGAGTTGCTTCCCAATTCTTTGATTCCCTCAACCTTTTAAAACTTTGACCTTACCAATTCCCAATACTGTCCATTTGCTAAAAATAGAACCATATCCCCTCCAACATTCATATGTTGAAGTTCTGGCCCCAAACATGACTATACTGGGAGATAGTGTCTTTAGGAGGTAACTAAGGTTAAACAGAGTCATAGTGGCAGAGCTTTAACCAATAGCATTGGTGGTCATATAAGAAGAGCAAGAAAAAGAAATCCTCCTCTTGGGGCATGGACAGAAGAAAGGCCCTGTAAATACATACTGAGAAGGTAGCTATCTACTAGCCAGGAAGAAAGCCCTTACCAGAAGCTGAGCCCTAATGAACTTTCATCTGCAACTTCGGTTCCCTAACTGTGAGAAATACATTTCGGATGTTTACCCAGCCTGTGGTATTTTTGTCATGGTAATCCCAGTAGACTAACAAAACATCCTGTGATTTCCTGCCTTAACTTCCACATCAAATGCTTCTGGAAAAAGTAGAAAATGACTTGTTTCTCTAGAGACAGAATTACCAAAGAGAGCTCTAAATTCAGAACTACAAGACTAGATTTCAAGACTTTATTACATATTAGGTGTGTGACCTTGGAGAAGTCATTTAAGTCCTTTGGGTTTGTTTTCTCTTTTCTTTCTTTCTTTTTTTTTTTTTGCTTTTGAGATGGAGTGTCACTGTGTCACCCATTGCTGGAGTGCAGTGATCTGACTGATCTTGGCTCGCTGAAACCTCTGCCAACTGGGGTTGGAGCAATTCTCCTGCCTCAGTCTCCTGAGTAGCTGGATTACAGGTGTGGGCCACCACACCTGGGTAATTTTTGCATTTTTACTTGAGACATGATTTTGCCATGCTAGCTAGGCTGGTCTTGAACTCTTGACCTCAGGTGATCCACCCTCCTTGGCCTCCCAAAGTGCTGGGATTATAGGTGTGAGCTACCGCGAATGGCTGGGTCTGTTTTCTTTGTAATAAACACAATTAGAAAAATACTTGTCCTCACTATTTCAACAATAAAAGAAAAAATATAGTAAAGATTTAAAGTTATATTATTAATGACAGCTGACTCCGGACTGATACTTAGAGGTCCTTTTATTAGCAGCCTTCCCACCAGTGCTGTCAGTGGACTTCTGCCATTAATTACTCAGGTCCCACTTGGGTTTCTGACCTTGTCCCTTAATAAATCCAGAACACTGAGGCCTTCTGACTACAGCTTTTGCAACTTCTTTAGCACTATGTCAGTTTCTGATCCCATTCTCTCCAAGAAGATTGACTTATGCCTCCCTACCCCCTTTTGGTTTTTTTTCAGAATAACGTCTCTATCAGGAAACTCAGTTGCTCCATCATGTTTCAACTTCACTAAGAGTAGATCAATTATTACCTTTCACTTCAAATATGCTTGAGTCCTTTGTACTCAGTGAGAAACAAGCCCTTGACCTTGAACTTCTCAAGCTATTCTCCCATTTCTCTCTTTCCATTCATTGACATGATTTCAAAAATCTTCCTGCTCATATCTTCCTCCAATGTACATTTTGCAGTCTGTTATGAATCCAAATTGCTTTTGATCCTGGTTGCTCCCAATTCAAGGCTTTGCTTAGAATGACATACAGGCCTTATTTCTGCCTATCAGTTTTCCAAGATTTACCAAACATGTCACCCCTTCTATTAAACCTTCCTTTATATAATGTCTTCTAAGCTCCCTAAGAACTTAGTTGGTTCATTTTGATAGCTTATCTGCATTCACTGTAGTAACATTACTTGTGCCTCTTTACTAGATTAAAAGCTCCTAAGGGTCTCAATTTAAAATAGCATAATTTAGTAAGCATTCAGTAGACATTATCAAACTTATCTTAGACTATATAATCAAGGTATTAGTTCAACTGGGACAAACACAGGGCTTGGGTATTTTTTGGAGAAAGACCAAACTTCAATTTGAATATGGGCAAAGAGAGGGGGGGTCTGTATAGATCTATATGAAAGACAAAAAAGGTTTACAATTCTAGCCGTTTTCTGTCTTCATTGAAACAAAATAACAATAGCCAATAGGAGACTAGCTCGCACATAAGTGTTCAATAAATATTTCTTGAATTATAGAAAAAGTGAATGCTTAAAGTAGTCCTAGAATTATATATTAAATAATGAGACTTAGAAAGATTCTGAGAGGAGGCTAGGCACAGTGGCTCACACCTGGAATCCCAGCATTCTGGGAGGCCAAAGTAGGTGGATCACTTGAGGTCAGGAGTTTGAGACCAGCCTTGCCAACATGGTGAAACCCTTCCCTACTAAAAATTTTAAAAAACTAAAAAATTGGCCGGGTGTGGTGGCACATGCCTATAGTCCCAGCTACTCAGGAGGCTAAGGCAGGAGAACTGCTTGAGCCTGGGAGGCAGAGAATGCAGTGAGCCAAGATCATGCCAGTGTACTGCAGGCTGCAAGATTCCATCTCAAAAAATTATGGGAGAAAAATCTAATTTTGAAGAACTTTGAAGACAGGCACTATGTGAACATAGTTTGAAATACTGTTTAAAGTTTGTTGATTTATAGAAAAAACGTAAAAGGTACCAAATACTTTTTAAAATTATAGTATCCAATAATCTTTTCCAGAATACAATGTTTCTATCATCTTTTCAGGAAAATGCACTCCCTCCTGGTTATTCTATCATAGCAATCTAAACGATGATGTCTTAAGTAACAGATGATGATTATCTCATAAATATGCCATTTTTGATAACTTAATGTAATAATTAGTAACTGCTTAGAATATTTTCTATCACATGAAAGTGGTCTAGCTCTTACTCAGCTTTTAATAAGATATGACATACTTTTAGCTCCAGTGTGAGATATTTTCCCAAATGTTAAGAAAATAAAAGTACGCCATCATACCAGATTTTGGGAAGAACATTTTATTGCTAAGCATATCCTTGAACGAAAATGCAAATATGAAATAAAAGAGAAAAGAAAAAAGAAAAAGCGGTAATGTCACAACATCATAAAATAAATTCCTTTAGGTTCTGCTAATAAAACAGGAATATGATAGAAGCTCACATACAGAATGCACATGTTCCCATAAAATTGTCCAAATAGAAACTTACACTAAAAGGAATATAACAAATGTATTTTTACTCAAATGTAAAAAATGAAAGAAAGCAGGAAATCAGTTCACAAGACCTCAAGACGCCAAGAACAGCAATCTTTTACAGACATCGAGATATAATCAACTTCATATAGGCTGGGCCATTTAGGTTACCTAAAATCGTGCTTTGATATCTCTTTTATAATCCTGTCTTTTTTAATGATAAGAAAAAAATCAAACTCTGAACACATTGAAATATTAGATAATGAGGAACACCTCTTTCCATACACATTAGTAAAGGCTACCATTTAGATTGCGCTTTTTGCCCCATGTCTTTAAGATATTTTTTCAAAGTCAAATATTCATGCAACTTACAAAGACCAGCAAGAGTAGATTTCTAAATCTAAACAGCTGATTGATTTTCATCTGTACAAAAGAAATTGTATATCTCTGACCCTCCAGAGGACACACTTCATTTTTGTGTGGATATTTGTCTTGCTTTGTCTCTTGCTTTTGGACAGCTATGGCCATACAACCAGTTTATTGTTTTTCTGTACATTGTTTCCTCTTTACAAAAAGAAAAAGACAACCAGAATATAAACCAAACAGAAATAAACAGAAAAAAAAAACCAAACACAGTTCTTAAAGCAGTATGTACATAGGTGGCTAAGGAATTATACCAGCAAAAATGTAGTAAAATATGTAAACAAAATCTGAAGTTTGTTTTAATTCTCTTTGACACAGTTAACTGTGACAAAACTAAAACTCACGCTTTCTTCACATTTTAAGGTTTGCTTTTTTGTTGTTTTGTTATTTTCTTCTAAAACAACATTCTCATTCCACTTCAAGACTTTAACAGATTTCCTGTGTCAGTCATCCCATCAAACATACCATGATAAATATATCTGTATATATATTTATTTATATATATTATACTATTAAATTCCTTTTTTGTGTGTGTGTCACAGCAGCTTTATTCATTTATTATTTGTTTTTTAAAAAGATGGGTGAAGGGAGAAGTGAGCAAGTGGAAGGACAGAGTTATCCATAAATGTCAGGCTACAAAATTAAACCACTATGAAAACCGTTGTCATGTTTGGGGCGGGGAAAGAACTACATGTTTCGTACTCTGGCATGACATGTTTGGCTTGTGTGACTTTTGTGTTGCCATCACAAGTTGAACTCCCCTACTGTCTGGTTTGATTATTCAACAGACTTTAGTATTGTCTTTTTTTATCTGCATGCATTTCGATCAGTTACAGATCCAGCCCACCTCCCTTTCCTCTTCCCTAGGAAGCCTGTTTTAGTTTGTGGGGCTTTCCTCTTTAACACAATTTGGCTGGGTGAATGAACAGGAACAATATTGTGAAGTAAAGCCAATAGCTCTGATAACACCAGCCCTTAACCTGTCTGTTGAGGGTTTGGGTGGTAAATTCTGAAATTAGGTCCTGGGGAACCAGCTTTTCGAATCAATATTACCATCCATCACATGAATTTTGCTATGTGTTCAGCAAAGCATCTTATAGGAAACAAACAACAGATTCTAGAGACACCGTAACCTGATATGTAGAGTGAACACCATGGTACCTTTTGAGTTCATATGGCAATAGTCTCTCTCGCTTTTGTTTTCTGAGTTTTTTTTTTTTTCCTCTTCTGATATCCAGTCATTATCAAAAAAATAAACAAAAACCCAAAAGCCATTTTTCCCCTCAGATCTTAAACTTACACGCACACTGGTTAGAACCAGATAAGGGTTGTGGGTTTCTTTTTTTTGTCTGTTTTTGTTTCTGATTTTTTTTTTTTTTTTTTTGGTGTTTTTAACTTTTTTCTTTTTTTGCTGTTGTTTTGTTTTTTACATAATCTAACCGAAAAAACATGGTTACAGTCAAGCTTCACAAACATCATTACAGACTCACTTGGCGTTATGGACCCAGTAAGCCATGAAGTCTTCTCCCTTTCAGGGAAAGGTCCTCCGGAGAAGGAAGCTTCCAGGCCTGCGGGGTGGGGGCACCTGCCGGCTCCAGAGCGCGGAGGGTGTGCTTTATGATACAGCAAGGGCGCGACACCTGGTCTCCCAGCGGCCGCCGGCACCTCGCCGCAGGCCGTGGCCGAGCTTCGGAGGGAGACGCATCGCTGTGTGTGTGTCCTTTAAAAAAACGGTCTTCCCCACCAGAGTCGTGGTAGACACCCCATTTCACAGTTCCAGCAGTTCTGACCTCTGTGAGATCTCCCCGTCCAAAGATTCATGGCGAGGACAGAAGTGACCGCGAAACGCGCGTGTGAGGGTGTTCGCGCGTTGCTACACGTAATACTCCCTGTCCTTGTTTTTCTGTTTCTTGTGGCCGCTCTTGGAGCTCTGCTGCTTCTCCTTCATGAGCGTGCCGTTGCTCTGGGCGGAGTTGCTGATGTAGTTCCGCGTCTCGTCCACTTGATAGGACCCCTCGTCCCTGTTCCTGTACTTGTACATGGCGTACAGGAGGATCAAGATGCAGAGGGCGGCAGCAGCCACAATGCCGACGACCATCCCTGTTGTGCTGCTCGACTCCCGGATCACCTCCGAGGCCCCCGGGACCCGTCTGATTCCCGGCTCCGTGGGGTTTGCTGTGGGCACATTACGGAACATGGGGGAAGTAATTAGTGGGCTCTTCAGTTTGGTGCTGTCTAGCTCATAGGCAGTGGGCAACGGAAGCAAGACTAGATCAGGCTGGGGTTTGAGATCACGGTTATTCATTTTGCCAGCTGGCAATTTGGGCACCATCCCAGACGAGGAGGAAGCTGTGAAGCGGATCAGCTCAGGGGATAGAGCTGTGGTAGTAGTCCTACTAGTTTCGGAGACTTTGTTAGGTCTAAAGTCCTTGGATTCCCACTTGGGCGCATGTGCTTTGTAGCCACCTTCGAAGATTGAAGTGGAAAGACTCTTATCTGTTACCAAGGAGAAGGTGGTGTAAAAATCTTCATCATCAGTAGGGGGCAGGTTAGAGTCAAAGGTTTCCCCTGAGCCATACCCAGATATCACCAAGCCATCATCATCACAACCATCGCTGCCTTGGTCCGACAAGCAAGGTAACCCCGCCTCAGAGGTCATGGACAGGGAATCTTTGGTGGTCTCAATAATGGTGAGGAGGGGGCGAAAGGTAGGGGGAAGTGTAATGGAAGGTGCACGAGTAGCAATAGGAGGGGTAGCTAAAGGGTCTTCTACAAGAAGAGGGATAACTAATTCACCTCCTGGGATTGAAAAGAAAAAGAGAAACAGAATTAGTATACTTGTAAACACGACTGACGGTCACTCTCAACCAATGTAGTTCACAGCGTATGCCTCAGAACTTGTAATAAGATGATCGGGATCTTTTCTGGTTGTAGTCTAATCATTCTAGGCAGATTTAGAGCCTTTTATATGCCTCTTGCCACCCAAACCTGAAATCCGTAGATCAGGGGCTTAAACTTTTGAAGATACTCTCAAGTAATTATTTAGATAGAATTCAACTATATATATTCTTTCCAGGATCTGCTTATGTGCTGATGACATTCAATCAATTATATTGTTTTAAATATTGGCTGGCTATCAAAATTGGTGTGTGTGGGTACATGCACACGTGGTGTGCTTAAGTGATGAATTTATTAATATGCATATAAGATTTCTTTATTACCTTCTTGGGTTTCTACTTTTTGCTCCCAGGAGGATGAGAATGACCTATTCACCATCTTATTGAGACCAAGATCAAGAAACATAAAAGATTGTGTCCTTTTTGTTTTCTTAAGTTACCTCTTTTTATTTCACACTTAGGAATCACAGTCCTCATTTACTATAAGCTGAGTGACAGGGATTTAGAAGAAATTAAAAATGTTCATCTAACAAATCCATTTTGACTGTACTTTTCTAGAAATTCCCCTGACTGTTAAATAACAGCTTGCCTTGGATTTGTCTGATATGTTTGTGCATTGCTTTTATACTAGATGCAATATATGCTGAGCTGGAAGCTAGATTTTCAAAATAGCCAGCCTAGATATCCATGACTTGAAACTTATAGACTCAGAAATATTGACTTAGCAAAGTGAGTTTTTTTAAATCAGTGCTTCCTAACTAGTGTGGCAAAAATGTATTGGTTTACCCATAGACCCTTGTTATTGCGCTTAGAATCATGTGGACTAAGTCAGCAAAGAAAGCTTAGAATAGTTCATTAAATCACAGGGACCTGCAGATCATGGGTACCACAAATATTCTGCAGTAGTGGTTGCTCACCTGGCTGTAAGGCCAAGATTGCTATGCTTTTATGTCAGCAAGATAATCGATCTCTCTTCAGTGTCTCTTTATAATGTTACTTTGCAAGCAGAGAAAGAATCTTAAGAAGTCATAGTTCATGTCTCTATTGAATTTATTCCAGAAAAATATATTACAACTATCACTTAAAAAAATCCACTTGCAGGGATGGTATGAATGTTTCTCTACCCCAGTTAGTCAGAAAGTTGAGATAATAACGTGACATTATAGTTGAAGGCCTCTTTCTGAGCTGACCCATTGTGCTGTCAGCTGATTCCATGTACTAGTGTGTCTTGCCCTTGGTAATAACTTTGCTGTGATGTTACAGTCAGTGTTTGAGTAGCTGTTAACAGATAGGACTGTAGCTGAGGTGCCCACCTTATCAGTAACAAAGCCAGACAAAGAGGTGATTTAGTAGCAGAGGTCTAGGGGTACTCCAAGCAAATAAGCCTTTGAGCCTACACAGTTTTCCAGGATTTTTCTTCTGAAGATTGATTCACAAATTAAAACTCTCCATGTGGATGCACAGGAAATGTTTGAAGATGCAAGCTTTCCACATCTTGCATCTTGAAACACTGATGCAAGATGCAGAAAGCTTCCTGGTATCCAAATTATCCAGGTTTCAGGTAAGCTAAGAAAAGGGCTTCCTGAGAAGAAAGCTAATGCCTACCTTCAAAGCACTGAGAATGCCTGCTGCCCATGTCAGAAGCCTTTATTCTCTCCCTGTTTAGCCAATAACAATAGTGTTCTGCAGAAAGAAACTGAGTTTGGGAGGGAGCTGATAAAGTATACTATGTGTATCATTTGGAAGGGAAGGGACAACAGAATGTCATACTGCCATCTCTGGCCTATGTGATAACTTTACTATGAAATTTAAAAAAGAAAACACCTTTTTGAAATTCTCAAGATGATCTTACAGTATGTGCTCTAAACCTGAGCCTCTATTTTAGTGCTCAGAGTTTGAAACTATTGAGCTAAATTATCTTTGCAGGTTTGCCAAAGATTCAGACTTGCTGGACTGGACCAGCATACATCTTTTTTTTTTTTTTTTACACTGTGAACATACATAATTCATATGCCTTGCAACTTATTTAATGCATAATTTACACACTTTTGCTAGTTTTTATAAATGGGATTTGGAATGCAGTTCCCTAAAGGTAAGCCAGTCCTAAAACTAACTCTGAGCAAACTTTTTTATTATTCTTCTGCTAGGGGGCCCCAAGTGGTAGATACCAGGTAATAGATGAAAGAGGGCAATGTTTGAGTAATAAGAGAGCAGTGATAAGAAAGAGGAAGTGAAGGCCCATGGAATCTTTGTAAAGCTTCCTTGCAGATTTCTCAGGAGCGATTTTACTTACCTTCAGAGGACAAGGCAGGATTTCTTTTTTTAACTTATCAATGAAAAAGGTTTAACATGTGTGTTCTTTTCTGGCACAAACACCAGGCCATTTGTTCCTTATAGCAATGACAAATCTATCCCGTGTAGAGTAAACAAGAGGAAACTGGATTAAAGGACAAAGAATAACAGGTATCTTGGGAGGCAAAATCCTGGTACAAATAGTTTATATATAATGGCAAACCGTCGGGTAAGAGGCTAGTGTCCCTTTAAGTGGGATTAAGATCAGCGTATTCATGATGATAGAGTGGCATTCAGTTGCAGTTTTCGTGTACTATCTGTGACACCCAACTGGAGTCTTAAATTTGCCTTTTTGATTTGTTTTCTCTCTCTTCAGTACTAGCTAAAGCTTCCACAGTGTACTTATTGTTTCAAAATCTACAAACTGCTCATTCTGCAGTTGAATTACTTAACTTCCCTTTGCTATCTTGTCTCATTTAACACACTAATGCAAGTATCTTAGATTAAAAAAGAGTAGCCACACTTTTTATAACTGTACAGTAAGAGGGTTCTGAGGCTTGTTAATTTATAAAGAGCTTCTAAAAGCCTGATGGGTCCCAAAGTGAAATGCTAAGAGCTTATTTTAAAACCAAAATGATGGGTATACTATTTCAGAGTTTAGAAAACAAAGTCTTTCAGAACCACTGATCTTCCATTTTCTTTGCCATTTCGTTATTAATCTCGGTAGCAGTGATAAAAAATGATAAGTGATAAATGATTTTCCTCTGTTGGGAAAATCTGAGTCCAAATTATGCTGAAGCTTTCCTAACCCCTCTTTGCTGGCATCTCAAGAAGTGGGAAGAATGCTTTTAGTTTAAAATGAAGTCAACTGGGACACAGGGAGGTTCTTATGACAAATGGGAATTCTAATGAAAATAGGTAGAAAATTTCAGATAACTGTAAACATGAAAGATGCCTGGGACAAGTGTATATGTTGGTGTAATGAATTTTAATATCATCCATCTTTAAGATTGAGATGATAATGGTGTCCTGGGGGGATCAATGGCATACATCATTTGAGAGCAGGAAGTGACATTTCTCCTACTGTTAGATTCTTAATAGAAATAACTTAGTTTGGTGGGAAGCTATTCAAAGCTTATTGTTTATTTTAATCAAAAGTGACTACATTCAGAAATGTTCAAGCAGCTGATAATATTTTCTTCACTTCTCAGAGACCACGAAGTCCGTGATCAGCTATGTCTCTGCCTACAAAAGTATTTATGGAAGCAAAGAACCCAAAGTCATGAAGGGTTACAGGCAGAGTAATACAAAACCTGTAATCCATCAAAACCCTGACTTTCTATGCCATCCCCAGAATTTTTCTTTAGTTTTGGATAAGAACTATCTGTATTCCTTAAAGTTAGCATTTTAAAGTCGGGCATACATACCCCTTTTTGACAAGATTGTGCTTTTCTTTAAACTAGAGAGATCATTAGAGATATAAAAGGTCTATTTTAGCTCTGAAGGCTGCCTGGCTTTTTGTTTTATAAGTGTATTTATAGATATATAATTCATGCCTCTAGGGCTGATATCCAGCAAAAGGGGCTCACTGCCATCAAAAAAGAAAGCATATAAAAAATTTAATAGAACTCTTCTGAACTGTGAGAATGTTGTAGGTGATAGTGAATGTAACGGGTTATCTTTAAGGAAAAAAAAAGCATGAAGTTTCAACCCTTGCCTCTCTGGAGATATTTGGGTTTTGAGAGTTCACAAAAATGCCAAAACAGTTATGCTGAACAGTGAGACTTTGGGAAAGGACACCAAGCTTGAATTTCTTGAATTCTTGTTATATGTATTGGGTATTTCACCTCATCTCTTATTTATATTATTGGAATTTTCTGCTTGAAAATTCACATAAAAATAGGGGAAAAAAAGAAAATTCACATAATAGGGAGAAATCATTCTTTTCTCCCACAAAATTTAATTGTTCAAAGATATTTAACTCTTTGGTGACAGAGAAGTATATACTGTAACACTTAAATATCATAAAGTTTGTATCCATGAAATTGCTCTCTGTCAACCTTCAGAAAAACTAGTTAGGGACAAACATGGCAAGTACCTGGGGGGAGAAGACAGAAGAAAAACTCAAGGGTTTCAAAGGGGCTTAACTTACATTTTAACTGGATGAGAATTGCTGCATAGGACATTCTCCCTCCTTTCCCCACCACCCTTCGCCCCAGCAAAGGGTTTGTCTGAAATAGGTTTTATTTTGAAAGGCTACAGATTATATTTTTCAACAATAAGGTAAGTCACAGCCCCTTGATGTCATTATATCTTACAAAACATGAAATGTCAGGTGGAGTGTTTCATTTGCTTATTGATTAAGAGCTTTGCCTCTGAAGTAACTCACTCTTGGCATCAGAACTCTGTAGCAGGTCCTACTAGCTCTAGGAATTTGGTCAAATTTCTTAAAGTCTACAGAAAATGAGAATACTAAAACACCCTACCTCAAACCATCAATGCAAATATTAAATGCATATTAAATATTTTTTTGTATGTTATGTGGTTAGCACAGTACCTACTGCTATTCAGAAATGCTAGTTAGCTAGTGTTATTTCTACTAATATATTTGAGCTATAAACACTTAAATAATCACTTCTAACCTTTAGTGACCTATTGCTAAGGTAGAAATGTAATTATATAGGATCTAGATTATTGAGGCTATTTTAGATAATAGAATATAAGGAATAATTTATAATGATTCAAAGAGCTTGTATTTTAAAATAACATTTTATTAAATTTACCTTTGGATATCTTTTTCATGGAAAGGAAATATTCTAATGCAACAAGATAAAACAACATCCCATTTAGGAAGTTCTAAGTTTTCGACCTAAAATATCATCCAGTATGTCAAACAACACAAAATCACATACACTGGGGTAGAGAGAGCCCATGCATTAAGCTGTTGGCTTGGAAACATCTCTTATCCACCGTTCAGTTTGATATTTCCATAACAGTTTCAAATAACACAAATATCTATAAAGCGAAACAAGTAACTTCTTGATTAAAGAATTATATAGTGCTTCTTACCAATCTTACGTTTGTTGAGTGCACAAGGCAGCATTGGTCCAAATAATCTTAAGGTGAAGGAATATTCTTACCCTGGAGTTATACGGTGATGGTACCTACCTGAAATATTTGCTAAGTAAAACTTTAGATAGGAAAATCATCATGTATTCTTCTTGGTGGACTCTTAAGATCCCTGAAAGCTTACCTGATTAAATCCTCGAGAGAAATGAAAAAGGGAAAAGGAAAAGAGACAAAGGAAAGACGGAGAGAGAGAGAATGCGTGTGTGTGCCTTCTGTGTGTGTGTCTGTGCTATTGCCAGTTGTTAGTTCCATGTCCTGGAAGGTGTCAGTATCACAGAACAATACACTGAACACCTGAGATTCTTTATATCTTCATTTTCAGTAAAACTGATTTTGTAGCCTGAAGCAAACGTGAGAGTATAATCCTGGATAACCAAACTCTATCACAGTCACTTGAGAGTACCTTATTTTCCCCTTTGCTAAAAGAAAATAACTAATTTCCTAAATGCTTTCTAAGGAATTTTAAAAGGATGCAATTATGATTGGTACTACTCAGAGCTAACTCAACTATTTTCTTCTGGGGTACATGCCTCCCATTGGCTGGAAACAATTTTAAGATACCAAATAGAGCCTACCAATACTTCCAAGGCTTTAAATGTGGTGATAAAAAAGTTCAGGCAAAGAGGCCAGGCTTTCTTTGGGTGGTAAGGACAATGTATTAACCCCCTTCTACTGACAGTAGAATTCACATTGATTATTAGAAGCAATTCAGCACAAAACATAACAGTGAAAATTCAGCAAATAGACACAAATGAAATAAAAAATAGTCTTCAAAATAATATAGTAGAAAATAAAATCAACTTCATAGCCAAAGTAAGCTGGGAGAAGGAAGGCAAATAACATTGAGGCATGCACAAACATAATAAGAACAGAAAGAAAAGTAAAAGCAAATAAAAAATAGGAGCTGTTTTGGGAAAAATATAAATCATTTCCATATAGGCAAAATAATTTAAATTAAAAAAACTATATTAATTTATAGTCAACTTACATCAACAAATTGCCCGCATGTTTTTTGGCATGAAAGAAAAATTTACAAAAGAAAGTTGTGTAAGAATGCTCTTGGACAAATAGAATTGCCACATTCTTTTAACTTGCTTTTTTTTTGTTGTCATTTCTTAAAAACTTTTGAGCAAAATGTCTAATTTTTCAAATATAGTTTACAACAGAGGATGATACAGGGAGGCAACAACACATACATCCACACCACATAACATAAAAAAAAAAAAAATCTGCACTTTAACAAATTTTTACTTTGGGGGAGTTTGGGAAGGTATCAGTTTCGAATTTAGAATAATTCCGATTGCTATGATTGAAAAAACAAAAAAACCTGTTTACTTTTATAATTTGCCTTTCAAAAAAATTCTATGAATCTAATGGGGTTTGAATGAATTTCTGCATTTATAGGTTTTCAGATATATAATTTTTTTGCCTTTTTGACAAATTTTAGGCTTTCTTTAATTGAGGGAGATGGATGACAGCACATAAATTTTAACAATGCTAAAGAAAGGGGGAGTATGGGAAGGAAAGATGCAGGGAGGGGAGGGTCATATCTATGAGTGAACTACACAGGAGATGAAGATGATAGGAGTAAATGTGTAAGTGAGTCGCCATGTCCATGTAAGGGCGGCACGGAGTGATCTAGCTGCATTAGAGCTTCTGGCTGTAAGGAAGGGATGGGCAATATACAAAAACAAATGAGCCTACACATGCCCATCTATGGAAATAAAGAACAGAACTCTAACACTGACAGTCTCACACACCCTAAGCTGCAACTTCTTCAACATGCAATTACTCCAGAAATTATTACAGTTTCATTAAAGATTTTCAAATAATAAAAACAGTTAAACTTTTATTCCTACTAAAAATAGCCAAAATACATAAAATACTAGTGTCATGATCAAAAAGTTTAAAGCAAAAACAAGGAGACTAGATTTACGCATTCAAGTTGAACAACTTCATCGGCAGCCACACAGCCCCATCTAGAGTTGGGGAGGTTTCGAAATCTACAGCAGTAATTGAAAGGCAGTAATAAGCAGGGGCCCATACACTGGGATGCTAATTACTTCTCTACAGAGAAAAGGTATTTTCTGAATGCCATCATCCAATCTCCTTATGCCACCCATGTTGCTCGCAACTGGCAATGAGACCAGGCTAATTTGAAGATGTGGATGTGAGGATTCTGCAGCTGAAGTTGTTCCACATTTAAAGAGGGAGTGGGGAAAAATTGCAGAAAACAATTCATAACTTTTTCTCATAATTTTAGATAAAATCAAATCTAAGATAAAGATCTAGCAATTAAAAGAAACACATTGATATATATATATATATAGATATAGATATATATAATATAAAAAGCATTTAAGTCCCAAACAAGAAGGGAGAAAAAAAATAAAAAGTTTAAAGAAAAAAGTATTTCACACACTTTCAGAGATGAACAACCAGACGCACAGGCTTGAAAGGCACAGACAGAGCAGTCAGGGGACACGTTTTTTTTTTTTTTTTTTGCTTTTTTTTGGCTTGTTAATTCCCCTTTTGGTGATAGCCAAAATTAAAAACAAATTTTGCATTATCTTTAAAAACTAATTTTACATTGCGTTTAATGATGTTTGGCTTTGCTTTGAAAAAATAAAAAGGGCGTGCAGTCTGGATGTACGTCATAAGTAGACATTTAGAAGAGAAGAAAGTAGCTAGACTGACAAATGGGTTGTCATTTACTATCCTTTAACCGTAGGAATGTTAATCCAGTTAACACATGCTTAAAGTAAGTTGCATTTAGGGGAAAATAGAGAAACAGAACAGCAAGCTAGGATTAGGAGTCAGCAAGACAAAACCAATTTAAGGAATAGGAGGAAGGTACTGTGTTTTGTTTCATGCCTTTCCAGTAGGGGTGAAGGACATCTGAAGGCTTCCTGCCAGTTACAAGGAAAGCATGTGAGAGGGGAGTGTGTGTGCGTGTGCATGCGTGTGTGTGTGTGTGTGTGTGTGTGTGTGTTGGGAGTTGAATTTGAACCTGTACTGGCAGGAATTGGAATCAAATACATACGGGTTCATGAGTTCTGCCTTAGGAAATTTATCCCAAATTTATTCGTAGCCTCTAGAAGGCCTATTTTATAAGGCCTGGAGGGGTTGTAATTAACATTGCTCTGCGTGAGTGTTTCTGGGCTTAGTCAACGTGACAAGCCACGATGATTACGGTAGAATGGTAAAATGAACCCGACAAATGGAGGAATAGCCAATTGTTTTAAGTGTGGCAAAGCCCCTCTCCACTGCAGCGAGGACAGTATCAGGGAGTACAATATTGGTATCTGTAAACCACAGGATGATCATGAAAGGAATAAGGTTTATCTGAAGTACATTGAGGAAAACTGTGCCTCTCACATGCATGCATACTGAGAGGAAGACACTTCAGAAGGAACAGAGGGAAGGAATTTTTAGAAATGTCCTCAGCCTCCACTGGAAGAGATCACTAGAATTATACTCAGAATTATATCTCTTTGAGAACATTAATGCTCAACCAAGGACTGGGAAACCCAGGTAGGCGAACCGCAAAGGCAAGACACTTGAGAGCACCTGGTTGTGACGGCCAATTCCAACCACTCCCAAGAAATCTTTCGGGGGACTTTGACCAATACAGTAAATTTTGAGGATGAGTCCAACTTTTGCCCCTTATGAGACGCCCGTTTTATTATTTTACTTTAAAATAATTATAGCAATGTGTCCCCATGGGTCAGTCCATACCAAGATTTTTAGTCTCTGGTTTAATAACGTTAATCATTATTCTGGGAACTTCACAGAGAGCAGCTGGAAAGTTTTAGATGGAGGAAAAAAAATTCAGCAATAGAAAAAGAAAAACCCTTGTTGCTATTTAGTTGATTTTTTTTGACTAATTATACTTTTAACATTGAATTAAATTGTATAAGATTTTATAAATGTATATATGGTCTCAAAAGGCATCAAATGACTTCTGTAGAACAAAGTTCTACAGTTTTTAAAAGTAGGAAACATAACTGGTCTAAATGTGAGACTTACAGAATAAGATACTTCCAGTACACACATTCTCCTGGATAATGAGAGGCATTTTGAAAAACATACATCAGCAATTTGGGTTCCCTAAGGCTTCTACTGAGTAATTTACCTATTCCAAAATTGCCTGTTTTAAAACTCTTAGAAGTAGGACACCACTTACATTCTAGAAATCACTGGCTTGAGCAATTGAATATACGAAAATTTAGGGTTGTCACTTTGCAAATAATATGTGTATTTTTTAAACCCATGGAAGCCATAGTTTTAAATGAAGCCAACAAAGCCTGAATATAATGCATGTATATCTTTACAGTATAAGTCAACCATTAGTTCACATACACAAACCTTGTTTGGTCTCTAAGATACAAAATGACATTGCTTGCTAATAGTAGTTCATAATCATGTCACAGCTTCATTTTCATCTTTCATTAGCTGTCTACACTAGGTTTTTATTATCAATAACTGCCTGATTTTGTGACTATGCCTTTTCTAGGTATTAAGAATGTATTTGGGTTATGTTTGACATTGAGAACAAATAATACAACAATACTTGAAACAGCATATTTTGAAACAACCATTTTTATCCCACCATGTCCTAATAGCCCTGTCTTAATGTAAAATCAAAATTTGTAAAATTCCAAATGCAATATAATAAAATTACAGTCATTAGAATTCATCTTGGGAATGTGTTTCAAAGATGTGTGGCTGAACTGCTTGGGGTTGAGCTTCAGAAGCCCAAAGACACTCTCCAGTTCCTCTAGCTGCAAACTCTCCTCTCTGGAAGCCTGGGTCCTCCTTGCTAGAGGACACTGTACTCAGTGTATAGAGATGAGGCCCAAGACAAAGGCCCCAGTAAATTACTTTGCATAACGTTACGTATTTTAAACTTCTCAGAAAATACTAGTGAGAAGAAGGCAGAGGGAACCATCTCAATGGGCTTCATGTAACACTAGGTAAAGATTTTAAAAATTACAGACAGTGAGGGCTGAGAAAGAAGGAGGAATAACAAATACCTAATGCAGATTTTGAAGACTTTTGGCATTAGATACGTGAGTTAAGCTTCCACATCTGTTTCTCCTGTGAAATATACAAAAAACATTTTCATTGATTGTGATTTTTGTGTCTGTAAGGTGAATGGAAGAATTCTTCTGGGAGAATGACTGGTTCATTTCCGAATCACAGTTTGACTTAAAATGACAGTAGAGACCTGTACGTGAATACGAAATTCTGTATGTGAGGAGTGCTGTTGTCAGTGTTACAAAATGAGCCCTGCATATACCTTGACTCCTCATAACGTCTTCGGTAGATACAGAGGGTGTTCAGAAAAGGGGTGAAGGAACCCATTTCATAATAAGGTACAGTAAGGCTGCAGTGAACATGGGAGTGTAGGTATCTCTACAAGATGGTAATTTCCTTTCCCTTGGGTATATACTCAGAAAAGATATTGCTGAGTTACATCGCAATTCCATTTTTAATTTATTTAGGAGCTTCCAAACTGTTTTCCATAATGGCTGGACCAATCCAGGTTCCCACCCATAGTGTACAAGGCTTCCCTTTTCTCCACACCCTCATCAACACATGTTATCTCTTGTTTTTTTTGATAATACCTACACTAACAGGTATGAGGTGATATCTCAGCTGATTTTAATTGGCATGTCCCTGGTGATTAGTTATGTTAAGCATCTGTTCACGTACATGTTGGCCATTTTTATGTCTCCTTCAGAGGAATGTCTATTCAGGTTCCTTTGTCTATTTTTGAAATTGGGTTATATGTTTTCTTGTTATTGAGCCATATGAGTTCTTTATAAATTTTGGAAGTTAGCCCGTTACTAGATATATGGTTTGCGAATATGTTTTCCTCAACCTGTAGGCTACCTTTTCATTTTATTGATTGGTTTCTTTGCTGTGAAGTGTTTTGTTACATGTATACTTCTTACAGATGACGCTGGCTTCAGTATAGAGAATAGACTTGAGGAAAGCAAAAGTAGAGTTGGGGAGATCAACTGGGAAGTGACTGCAGAGTCCAAGCAAGAAATGATGGTGATTTACACTACAGCATGGGTAGCCGGAGCAAAAGAAACATAGGAGCAATTTGTTACTGAGGTAGAGTCAAACAGGACTTCTTGACTGGGGGTAGGGAAGAGAATTGGGACAGGGGGCCCACGAATGATGAAAAGTGTGGGATCTGAACACCTGAATCAAATTCAAGAGATGAGAAAATCTAGAGTATGTGCAAGTTTGGGGTATCCAAAATTCTGTTTTAGTACGTTTGAACCCAAAGTGTCTCTTAAATGTCAAAGTAGAAATGTTAAATAGCTAGATGAATTTGGGAAACTGGAATTCTGAAGGGAGGCTTCAGCTGAAAATTATCGTCATACACATAGAGGCCATTTAAGGTCAAGAGGCTGGATCAGATCACCCAGAAAATTAAAACAGGCTACAGCCACAGCGGGAGCCAGCTAAGAGATGGCGAGGTGAGGGGTCAGCGCTGGACAAAGAAAGTCAGGAGAATCCTGGGCTATTGAGACTAAAGAAAGAAAACGTTTCCTACAATACCTTCCTTTCTTACTGGTACGCAGATTTTTTTTTATATTGTAAAATATATTATCTATAATAGAATTAAAAGGGTCTAATGCAAGGGTCTTCAATCTTTTGGCTTCCCTGGGCCACACTGGAAGAAGAATTGTCTTTGGCCACACTTGAAAAACACCAACACTACCCCTTCCACGAACACTCCCTTCATGGAAGCCTGTCTTCCCCTCCTACACTCCATCTCTCTC
>PVKP010038706.1:0-20677 GCA_004027715.1 Plecturocebus donacophilus
GAAAGAAAATCATCAGCATATCAGATTATTTGAAAGATGATAATCTCCTAGAGGTCAATGAAGGATCTTCTGTATCTGAAGCTGGTCCTGACCAAAAGCTTGAGGTTCCAAATAAAATCATCAGCAGAGCAAAGGAAACTCTGAAGATTGATATTCTTCACAAACAAGCTTCAGGAAATATTGTATATGGGATATTTACACTACATAAGGTAAGTCCTCTTAATTGTTTTGTTTCATTTTTCCACCAACACCTGAAATTAAAAGCCTTGATGTGTGAGATGAAGCTTTGCCTATAAACTGGATGTTAGAATCCAGGACTCTCAAGACTAATGACAGGTGGATAAAGCCTTTTCTGAAGTTAAGACTGGGATTGGGGGACCTGTTAATGTTTCTTTCCCATGTTCTTCTTCCCAGAGCATTAAACTTTAGTCTTTGCAATGATTGAGAAACCTTAAGATTTTATTAGTTGTTATTATCTATGCTAAGTCACAATGTGTGACTTAGGTGTGAGATCTAGATCCATACCCACATAATACTAAGTTTATCCCTTTGACTATTATCTCTCCTGTAGTAAAAATCACATTATTTTCATTTTGATTGAAGTATTATCCTCCAAGGCTTGAGTTCTGGTTATGATAGAGCAAGAAAGAATTGACTATTCATGCCTGAAAAACAAATGCAGAAAGTAAGACAATGTTCTGACCAAGTAAAACTAATTCATCAAAAATAAATTGAACAATTGAGAAATATGAATTCTGATGATACTTGGAAAATCAGGTAATCTAAATTTGTCATTTATATATAAGTAACCAAAAAATAGAGCACAGGGTGCTTTTCCTGATATGTTCTGTCCAAATTCGTGAAACTAGTTAGCATGAGACTTTCAGCCCCCTGCTCCAAAAAAATCCATCCTCTGCTATTGATTCAAGCAATTTCTTATCTGATCGATAGTTTTCTACTCATTGTATTTGTTTCCTAGAACAACTCATTATTTAACTTGCATTACTCTCTGTACACACTCTTAAAGAGATGATTCTTTTTTTTTTCATGTTTTTTTTTTTTTTTTTTTTTTTAAATAAAGACGGGGTTTCACCATGTTGGTCAGGCCGGTCTTGAACTCCCAACCTCAGGTGATCGGCCACCTTGGCCTCCAAAGTGCTTGTATTATAGGCGTGAGCCACCACGCCTGGCAAGGTGATTCTTATATACCCATTCTAGAATGATGAGTAACGAGCAAAATGCTGGAATGGTTGAGCTCAAGGACTTGGGTTCGGGAGGGGATACAAATATTGGAAGAGACTCAGAAAATGCAGATGGTAGAAAAAGTAATTAGAGAGTTACTAGAAGCTTGCTTTTTCTTACAGATACTTCATAATTCACTGAATAAGTAGTTGTAGTAGGGCCAGAGGCCCCAAAAGGCTATCAGGGGTTTCAGATTCTTCTGTATCAAGGTGCTTTGGGAAGTATAGCTGCCCTGGAGGTGAAAACAGTAGAAACTAGAAAGAAAGATCAATGTTCTAGAACTGTTGTAGAAACACCTCAGACATGAAAGACTTAAACAAAAAGGATATTGAGGGAGGGCTCTTGCAAAGATCTGGCCTAAGGTATATGCATATCTGTACTAGGAGTTGCTGTTCTGTATCTTGCTTAACTCTCTTACAAGGGAGTTTATTCTATATGTGGTTGTTATTAATTACATTCTCAGGAACAGAATATTGATTTTCTGTTACAGAAAGAAGTAAATCAAAACCAGCAGAGCACAACCTATGAAATTGAGGATGACAGAGGAAAAATGGATGTAGTGGGCACAGGACAATGTCACGATATCCCCTGTGAAAATGGAGATAAGCTCCATCTTTTCTGCTTCCGACTTAGAAAAAAGAACCAGATGTCAAAACTGATTTCAGAAATGCATAGTTTTATCGAGGTGAGAATTAAATAGGTAAATACTAGTTTTCCAAAGTGGAAATGATTTGCTTTATGTTTTGGGAAAAACAGATTTGTGGGTGTTTATTTTTTTTACAGAGTCCAGCAGAAGGCATGAGAAGACAGATGCTATCCTTGTACTCACATTTATTTTATTTATTTATTTATTTTTTCTGGATGGAATGATATGATAGGAAGGATACAATTTTTAAAAGAAAGAAAAGCTGACCTTAATTGAAAAAAATTAAACTCTGAATTTTACATAAACTTTTAAGTGATTGTAGGGTTGGGATTTAAAATTACAAGTTCTCCATTTGTGGACTAGAAAATGTCGTGTGTGTGTATGACACTTTGTAGTTTGTAACATTAAAATACACATATGTGTGTATTTAGTGGTCCATAAAATTTCCTAGTTTGAAAATTAAACTTATTTGCAATGATCAAAATTATGTTTTAGAGGCAAAGGTTTATACAAAGGAAGCTCTCCAATTTGATAATTTGAATTCAGATATTCACTTGTTAAGTTTCCTTACATGATTTTATACTGTTGCCATTTTGAATTTTTGTTGTTGTTGTTGTTACAAATGGTAGCTTTGTTTAGGAACACAGTAGTTCAGCTAAATTATTTTAGTAATTAATTTTTTTTTGTTGTACTTTATGTCTGTACTTTATTACATGTGCAGATCTTGCAGGATGGTTGCATAGATACACACATGCCATGGTGGTTTGTTGACTCCATCCACCCACCACCTACATCAGCCATTTCTCTCAGTGTTATCCTTCCCCAACCTCCCCAACTCCTGCTGTCCCTCCCCTAACCCCCCACCCCTCAACATACCCCAGTGTGTGATGTTCCCTTCCCTGTGCCATGTGTTCTCACTGTTCAACACCTGCCTATGAGTGAGAACATGCAGTGTTTGGTTTTCTGTTCTTGTGTCAGTTTGCTGAGAATGATGATTTCCAGATTCATACATGTCCCTACAACGGATACGAAAACATCATTTTTTTGTGGCTGCATAGTATTCCATGGTATATATGTGCCACATTTTCTTTGTCTAGTCTATCATCAATGGGCATTTGGGTTGGTTCCAGGTCTTTGCTATTGTAAACAGTGCCACAATGAACATACGTGTGCATATGTCTTTATAATAGAAAAATTTATAATACTTTGGATATATACCCAGTAATGGGATTGCTGGGTCAAATGGAATTTCTATTTCTAGATACTTGGGGAATTGCCACACTTTCTTCCACAATGGTTGAACTAATTTACACTCCCACCAACAGTGTAAAAGTGTTCCTGTTTCGCCACATCCTCTCCAGTATCTGTTGTCTCCAGATTTTTTAATGATTGTCATTCTAACCAGCGTGAGATGGTATCTCAATGTGGTTTGGATTTGCCTTTCTCAAATGACCAGTGATGATGACCTTTTTTTCATATGTTTGTTAGCCTTATAAATATCTTATTTTGAAAAGTGTCTGTTCATATCCTTCACCCACTTTTGGGTAGGTTTGTTTGTTTTTTTCTTGTAAATCTGTTTTAGTTCTTTGTAGATTCTGGATATTAGTTAGCCCTTTGTCAGATGGGTAGCTTGCAAAAGTTTTTTCCCATTCTCTTGGTTGCCGGTTCACTCTAATGATTGTTTCTTTTGCTGTGCAGAAGCTCTGGAGTTTAATTAGATCCCATTTGTCTATTTTGGCTTTTTTTTGCCCTTGCTTTTGGTGTTTTAGTGATGAAGTCCTTACCTATGCCTGTGTCCTGAATGGTATTGCCTATGTTTTCTTCTAGGGTTTTTATGGTGTTAGGTCTTATATTTAAATCTTTAATCAATCTGGAGTTAATCTTAGTGTAAGGTGTAAGGAACGGGTCCAGTTTCAGCTTTCTGCACATGGCTAGCCAGTTTTCCTAACACCATTTATTAAACAGGGCATCCTTTACCCATTACTTTTTTTGTCAGGTTTGTCAAAGATCAGATGGTTGTAGATGTGTGGTGTTGCTTCAACAGAACAGATCTCTGTTCTGTTCCATTGGTCTATATCTATGTTTTGGTACCAGTACCACCATGCTGTTTTGATTACTGTACCCTCATAGTATAGTTTGAAGTCAGGGAGCGTGATGCCTCCAGCTTTGTTCTTTTTGTTTAGAATTGTCTTGGCTATGTGGGCTCTCTTTTGGTTCCATATAAAGTTTAAAGTGGTTTTTTCCAGTTCTGTGAAGAAGGTCATTGGTAGCTTGATGAGGATAACATTGAATCTATAAATTACATTGGGCAGTATGGCCATTTTCACAATATTGATTCTTCCTAACCATGAGCATGGAATGTTTTTCCATTTATTTGTATCTTCTTTTATTTCCTTGAGCAGTGGTTTGTAGTTCTCGTTGAAGAGGTCCTTTACCTCCTTTGTTAGTTGTATTCCTAGGTATTTTATTTTCTTTGTAGCAATTGTGAATGGGATTTCACTCAAGATTTGGCTCTCTTAAAGTCTGTTATTGGTGTATAGGAATGCTTGTGATTTCTGCACATTGATTTTGTATCCTGAGACTGCTGAAGTTGCTTATCAGCTTTAGGAAATTTTGGGCTGAGACGATGGGGTCTTCTAAATATATAATCATGTCATCTGCAAATAGAGACAGTTTGACTTCCTCCTTTCCTAATTGAATACTCTTTACTTCTTTTTCTTGACTGATTACCCTGCCTAGAAATTCCAAAACTATATTGAATAGAAGTGGTGAGAGAGGGCATCCTTGTCTATTGCCAGTTTTCAAGGGAAATGCTTCCGGTTTTTGCCCATTCAGTATGATAGTGGCTGTGGATTTGTTGTAAATACCATTTACTGTTTTTAGATACTTTCCATCGATACCTAGTTTATTGAGAGTTTTTAGCATAAAAAGGACTATTGAATTTTGTCAAAGATCTTCTCTGCATCTATTGAGATACTCATGTGGTTTTTGTCTTTGATTCTGTTTATATAATGGATTATGTTTATAAATTTACTTACGTTGAACGAGCCTTGCATCCCCAGGATGAAACCTAACTGATCATCATGGATAAGCTTTTTGATGTGCTGTGCATTTGGTTTGCCAGTATTTTATTGAAGATTTTTGGATCAATGTTAATTATGAATATTGGCCTGAAGTTTTCTTTTTTAGTTGTGTCTCTGCCAGGTTTAGGTATCAGGATGATGTTGGTTCATAAAATGAGTTAGGGAGGACTCCCTCTTTTTGGATTGTTTGGAATAGTTTCAGAAGGAGTGGTACCAGCTACTCTCGTACATCTGGTAGAATTTGGCTGTGAACCCGTCTGGACCTGGACTTTTTTTTGTTGGTAGGCTATTAATTGCTGCCTCAACTTCAGACCTTGTTATTGGTCTATTCAGGGTTTCAACTTCTTCCTGATTTAGACTTGGGAGGGTACAAGTGTCCAGGAATTTATCCATTTCTTCCAGATATACTGATTTATGTGCATAGATTTGTTTGTAGTAATCTCTGATGGTAGTTTGTATTTCTGTGGGATTGGTGGTGATATCCCCTTTATCGTTTTTTATTGCATCTATTCAGTTCTTCTCTCTTTTCTTTTTTATTAGTCTGGCTAGGGGTCTGTCGATTTTGTTGCTCTTCTCAAAAAACTAGCTTCTGGATTTATTGATTTTTTTTTTTAAAGGGGTTTTTTTGTGTCCCTGTCTCCTTCAGTTCTGCTCTGATCTTGGTTATTTCTTGTCTTCTGCTAGCTTTTGAGTTATTTGATCTTGCTCCTCTAGCTCTTTCAATTTTGATGATAAGGTGTTGATTTTAGATCTTTCCTTGCTTCTTATGTGGGCATTTATTGTTATAAATTTCCCTCTAGACACTGCTTTAAATGTGTCACAGAGATTCTGGTACACTGTGTCTTTGTTCTCATTGGTATCTTTATTTCTGCCTTCATTTCATTGTTTATCCATTTGTCATTCAGGAGCCAGTTGTTCAGTTTCCATGTAGTTGTGCAGTTTTGAGTGAGTTTCTTAATCCTGAGTTCTAATTTGATTGCACTGTGGTCTGAGAGACTGTTAGGATTTCTGTTGTTTTGCATTTGCTGAGGAGTGATATACTTCCAATTATGTGATTGATTTTAGGCTAAGTGCGATGTGGTGCTGAGAAGAATGTATATTCTGTGGATTTGGGGTGGAGAGTTCTGTAGATGTTTATTAGGCCTGCTCGGTCCTGATCTGCATTCAAGTCCTGGATATCCTTGTTGATTTTCTGTCACCTTGATCTAATATTGACAGTGGAGTGTTAAAGTCTCCCACTATTAATGTGTGGGAGTCCAAGTCTCTTAGTAGGTTGTTAAGAACATGCTTTATGTATCTGGGTGCTCCTGTATTGGGTGCATATATATTTAGGCTAGTTAGCCCTTGTTGCATTGATTCTTTTACCATTATGTAATGCCCTTTTTTGTCTCTTTTGATCTTTGTTGGTTTAAAGTCCATTTTATCAGAGACTAGGATTGCAACTCCTGCTTTTTTTTTGCTTTCCATTTGCTTGGTAAATCTTCTTCCATCCCTTTCTTTTGAGTGTATGTATATCTTTGCATGTGAGGTGGGTCCCTTGGATATAGCACACCAATGGGTCTTGACTAAAAAGTTTGCCAGTCTGTGTCTTTTGATTGGAGCATTTAGGCCATTAACATTTAATGTTAATATTGTTATGTGTGAATTTGATCCTGCCATTTTGTTACTGGCTGGTTGTTTTGTCCATGAGTTGATGCAGTTTCTTCATTGCATCCTTGATCTTTACCATTTGGCACGTTTTTGGAGTGGCTGGTACTAGTTGTTCCTTTACATGTTTAGTGCTTCCTTCAGGAGTTCTTGTAAGCAATTCTGGTGGCGACAAAATCCCTCAGAAATTGCTTGTCTGTAAAGGATTTTATTTCTCCTTCACTTATGAAGCTTTGTTTGGCCTGCTATGAAATTCTGGGTTGAAAGTTCTTTTCTTTAAGGATGTTGAATATTGGCTCCCATACTCTTCTGGTTTGTAGGGTTTCTACCGAGAGGTCTGCTGTGAGTCTGATGGGCTTCCCTTTGTGAGTCACCCATCCTTTCTCTCTGGCTGCCCTTAGGAGTTTTTCCTTCATTTCAACCCTGGTGACTCTGAAGATTATGTGCCTTGGCGTTGCTCTTCTTGAGAAATATCTTTATGGTGTTCTCTGTATTTCCTGGATTTGAATGTTGATCTGCCTTGTTAGGTTGGGGAAGTTCTCCTGGATAATATCCTGAAGAGTGTTTTCCAGCTTGGATTCATTCTCCTCATCATGTTTAGGTACACCAGTCAAGCATAGGTTAGGTCTTTTCACATAATCTCATATTTCTTGGAGGCTTTGTTCATTTCTTTTCACTCTTTTTTCTCTAATCTTGCCTCCTCATTTTATTTCATTGAGTTAATCTTCAATCTCTGATAGCCGTTCTTCTGCTTAATCCATTCAGCTATTGAAACTTGTGTATGCTTCATGAAGTTCTCGTGCTGTGTTTTTCAGCTCCATGAAGTCGTTTATGTTTTTCTCTAAGCTGGTTATTCTAGTTAGCATCTCATGTAACCATTTTTAAAGGTTTTTAGATTCTTTGCATTGGGTTAGAACATGTTCCTTTAGCTCAGAGTAGTTTGTTATTACCCACCTTCTTAAGCCTGCTTCTGCCAATTCGTCAAACTCATTCTCCATCTTGTTTTGTTTTCTTGCTGGTGAGGAGTTGTGATATCTTGGAGGAGGAGAGGCATTCTGTTCTTTGATGATTTCATCCTTTTTTGTGCTGGTTTCTTCCCATCTTTGTGGATTTATCTGCCTTTGAAGTTGGTGATTTCAGATGGAGTCTCTGAGTGGATGTCGTTTCTGTTGATGTTGAGGCTATTTCTGTTTTTGTTTGTTTTCCTTCTAACAGTCAGGCCTCTCTGCTGTAGGACTGCTGGAGGTCCACTCTAGACCTTGTTTGCCTGGGAATCACCCAGGGGGGCTGCAGAGCAGTGAGGATTCTTGCCTGATCTTTCCTCTGGTTGCTTTGTCTCAGAAGGTTACCCACCAGGTATCAGCCTGAGCTCTCTTGTATGAGGCGTTTTTTTGGTTATACAGGGGCAGGGAGCCACTTGAGGAGGCAGTTTGTCCCTTGTCTGCCTGCAGAGGCGCTGCTGGGCTGCCTCGTACTCAGCCTAGTTGCTGTGTAGACCTTCACACTTCGGACACTCACAGTTTTTCAGCTGTCTCCTGGAGCCTGCAGCAGCAATCCACTTCCTTCAAAGGTGCCATTTTGAATGTTCTACTCACATTTAAATAGAGAAACGTATTAAGATATATTAAGAGAATTATGTTCCTCATAGCCCTCAAAAGGATATAAAACTCATGCTAAAAAAATAAAATATTTGAAGAAATTAGGAGGGTAGGGAACCAATCTAACATAGTGGTCAAAAGCAAGGGCTTTGGAGTAAGGATAGATTTGGTCCACATCTGGCACATTAGTTTCCTGATATTGGGAAAATACCTTAAATGTTTCTCATAAGATTGGTTTTAAAATTAAATGAGATAATGGATATACACTTCTTATTCCATTGCCTTGTATATTACGGGAAATCAATATGCAATAGGTATTATTACTCTTAGCAAGATAAAGACAAACATTGGAAAGATTTCTAGGCAGAGAAAATGTTACATGCAAATGTTAAAAGTGTGAAACAGCATAGTGAGTTATATATAACAATGGTATATGTAGAAAGGTATAGGGAAATGATGCAAGACAGATAAAAAGCAGCCCTCCAGCAAGCTGGCTTTTGTCATAAAGCTAGAAATGGAGTCTCCAATGTAAAAGCATCAGTAAGTAAATATTGAAAGATTTTAGGAAGAAGAATGCTTGATCATTTCACATTTTAGCAAAAAAAAAAAAAAATATTCTGACAATTGCCTGAAGGGATACATTAGAGAGACCATGTTTGGAAATAATGAGACCTATTAGAATCTAATAAAGGATGGTATTCTCACAAATGAAAAAATATTGTTCTTCCTCTAATATTGAAAACCATTAAACAGAAAATGAATACTTTCAGGTAAAGAAAAAACCAAACCCGAGAAATTATGCCCCCAAGAGCATGAAACTACTTCAGGAGCAGAGTCAGCTTCTAAATACTTCAGAGGCCAGCACAACATTCCCCGAGAGCCATCCTCAGACTCCTAAGATGCCACCAATAACTGCATCCGGAAGTTCCGTCATCAAGGTACAATTTCCTGGGTCACATGCCTCCTGTCTCCCAACCATAATTTACAGGGATTGTTAGAATGTTGCTGTAATCTCTGTGTATAATCTCGGTATGAAATTATGCCACTGAATCATTTATTCAGTTCATACAGTGAGATAGCACGATGACATAATCTTTACTATCTAAAAGGCATTCATTTATGTAATGATTGCTGACCTCAAGAGGGTTACTATCTTGTATTGCTCCAGTTGTAGAGAGGGTAAGGGAGAGTGGCCAGATAAGCAGAGATGAAGACAAAAATGTGTTCAGATGCTACATTCCAGTTTCTTTTACCCATTTCCCCTTTGCTTACTTATAATATTTCTGACTTTATTTTCATAGTTCCAAGTTTCTACCCACATTACATATTTGGACACATGCTATTTTCCTGATGATTATTTATTTCTCCAATCTCATCATTGGTGGGAATCTCAAGATTTATGTGCCAACTTAAATTTTTTCCTCTGGAAAGTTCTCACTGATACAAGATACTGGAACTCAGTCATCTCCCATTATTTGCTTTCACAGGGTCTCCTGTCAATAAGATTAAATTACTAATTTCACTAAAGTAAACAGAGATTTATTTTATAAGGTGTTCCTCATACTTCCTTGATCTGAGATTTTCCTTTACAGGGTCAGCATAGCTCAAGTTATATCTGTGGACTAGAGCAAACCTACAAATCCCAGTCTAGAACATGGAACAACAATGACAATAATTATATTTCTACTTTTTCGGCACTTAACTGGGTGTTGATTCTTACATGTTGTTCTTGATATACAATATCTCATTCTTTCTTCATAACTATCAGGAGGATGCTACTTTCTGCCCCAGTTCACATAGAAGAAAATAGAGGTACACCAAGGTTAAAAATCTTCCTCAAGCTTTCAAAGAACGCTAGAATCATGGTTTATATCCAGTCTTATTGAAACCTAAAACTTGAAAAATTAATGTTTATATATGGCTTTAGATTAGAAGTTTACATATGCCACATCAGTAATTTATTTATTGCTTGTGTAAAGGTTGCACACCCCATGCTTTGCAAACCTTCTGATAAGAAATGTGGTGGCCATGGGTGATCAGAATGTGTTCTAATAAGTAAACCACTCTCCAGAAGTAGAATCTTTTCATTTGCATCTCTAACAGAGTATATTTTCTATGTTAAATAACTGAATGCCAGAAGTGGTATAGCTGTGGAAATTAAACTAATATTAATAAATAACAAAAAAGGTAAAATATAGTGAAAATAAAGGAAGTTATACTTCCTTGCCCTTGGTACAGGGTATTTTAAAGAAATCACTTCCTTGGTAATGCCAAGGTTAATTCCTGAATATTTCTAAATATATTTGAGAACGCTGAAGCATTCTAGCTGGCTGATGCAGACTACAGAACAGCAGAATTCTGTATCTGGAATTGTGGATTTGAAAGAATCTTTCTGGCAAAGGGATGATCAAAATATCTAAAGCAACATAGAGCTGGGTTTCCTGGAGCCTGAAGAGCTCCGAGAAAGAGAAAGAGTAATTTAATCAAATAAAATGTATGTGATTAAGTTTCTCACTGGTAATTAAGTATATTCATTGAGACCCTACTAGATTCTGTGGCTTTTGATATTTACAAGGTATACGCTCATGAAATCCTTCCCGACTCAAGAGGATTACTATCTCCTGTTGGTCCAGGTTTGGAGAGAGATTGTGGGGAAGTAGCCAGATGAAGCGAGATGAGTACAAGAATGTGTTCATTATCTGTATTCCAGTTACCTTTCATCCTTTCACTTTGTTCAAGACCACCCTCCAGGTTTTATTTTAATCCGTCCATGCTCTTTCCCAAATCAGAAGCTTTAACATAGAGATTGCTCCCTTTGCTGGGATCACTTTTCCAGGCTCTTCTCTAACCCAGCTTTCCACAGGTGATAGCCTAAATCCATTCCTAGGGAAAGTGCTCCTTGGTACCCACATTTCAGATTAGATGAGATCCTCTGATTGTTCGTTCTTTCTGGCCCTCCATTTATGAGCTTTCCTGGCTCCCTTTACTTTTTCTAATAGCATTTGAACAACTGGAGTGTGGGGGTGATTTCCCTTTCTATACCATAAGCCCAGATGGTAGGTAGCGTCTACCCTAGAGGAACAGAATACAAGAGGGGAAAGAGAGTCAGTTCGTGCTATGTGCATCAATTCTTATTCCAGATTACCTTTTGCTCAGCAGTGATATGATCCTTGTAGTCACCTGCACTGAGGGTTCAGAAGCCTGTGTCTGTTGTGAAAGGGCAGGAAACTTGGAGGAAAAGCCAAAGTATTAAATCACTATTTTTTATAGTTGTTTTTCACCCAAGTCCCAAGCTGCATTCTGACCCGGGGGCAGATACCTCCAGCCACCATGTACACACCCTGGAAGCTTGCCTTCTATGTATGCAAGGATTTTATATATATAAGGTTTCTCTATTTTGACTTTTTTTTTTTGGTTTGTTTTCATTGTTGTAGTTTGTAGTTAGCTTCAAAAAGCTGTATTTCCCTCCATCGTTTATGCAGGTGTTATTTGAGTAATAGAACCTGTGTCTTTTTGCCATCTTGGCACAGGTGGCTATGGAAGGAGCCCTTGCAACCTAAGATCCATATTCTTTGTGCCTTTTCAGTGACTTAAGTGGCATCTTCAAATAACTATGCTCTTATCACTCATATTTCTTTGAAAGGATTATGTGAGAATTTCTAAGTCCCACCTGCTAAAATATGAATCACAACCCTTGCTACAGCTGTACAAATTGTTGTGCTGTATGTGAACTTCGTTGGAGCACAGGAATCCTAGGAGTATCTTATCTCTTCATGGCCTCATGCACCTAAACACACGATGCAGCCATTCTTCTTGGGTGTCTAGCTATTGTCTATAAATATAGTATCTGTCTAACTACTTTCTTGGTGACTCCCCAGATGAGCATAGTCTTGTTCCACTGATCACAGGGTTTCCCAAAGATTTACTCTATGGTATACGCTCTCTATGCATTGGGATTTAGAACAAACAGCCTATTCTTATTGATTTCTTCTGTTCTCTCCACCTAAAGCCAGAAACACAAATTGACATGAATCAGGAGCAGGGATGGTAGGGGAGATAATTTACTCTGAGAAAAAAAATTAGTTAGTAATTTAAAATATTATTCAACCAAAGATTATGTTTTCCTCATCTAAATTCTACTCTTGTTATGGGACTGTTTTACTTAACTGAATTTGAGAAGATAATACTTCAAGGTGTTCTTGTCAGTAAGTGGCAGAAGTGAATAGAGAAGTTTCTTGAATAAAAACCTGCCCATACAAACTCAATCTAGGGTTTCCATCAACAAGGTAAACAGAATATGAGACAGCAGTTAATCACAGCAGACATACAAATCCCCACAGAGACAGTGTAATAATAGTGACATAAATCATACTTCTGCTTTTTTAGGCACTTACTAGGTGCTGGTTTTAAAACCTGTGTTCTTTATGTATATTATTGCATTCTTTACTCATAACAGTCATGATTGATGCTATTCTCAGCTTCATTTTACATAAGAGACAACTAAGATAGAGTTTAAAAATATTCCCCAAAATTCACAAAGACAGTGAATGTGCTAAATGTAAATTACGTGCACTTTACATACTTTTCTTATTCATTCTTCCTTACACCACCCCTAGATGATGTTATTGTTAGTCACATTTCACATTTCTAAGCACTGAGAATCTTAGGAGTTAAAACTCTACTCAAGCTAATAATGATTTTTAGTGTTAGAGGCAAGATTCAAATCCAGCCTTAATGAACTCTAAAGCTTGAGCATTTAATGGTTGCATATTGCTTCCAAAGTCAGAACATAGATGTTAAATGTCTCATATATTTACATATATTTAAAATTAGACATCGTTTCTGTTCGAGTTTGTTTTCATAATCTAGTTTCTGCAAGGCTCCTAATAAAAATGAGGTGCTGTAACTCTCTGTATCATCCTGTCTTTCACACTGTCATGTTAAGACCCTGTGTTCATCTGCACCCAATAATCAGATGCTGTATGTTCAGTGAATGGGCAAAGTCAAAAGGAAAATTAGATGACAGCTTTCCAAGCTACTGTCTCATCCAAGTGCCAGCTGCACTGCGACCACACTGTTTTCTAAGCTCTCATTCGTGTGTACCGGTTGAAGACAGGCCTCCTATGTGCAGAGTTCTCAGTTTTTCATGTTGTTTTGTTGTTGTTGTTGTTGTTGTTGTTACTGTTTTATTTGACTGGTAAATTCTAAAATTTATATTTCTCTGTGTATTTTCTAAGAGTTTGATATGTTGTATCCCTATACATGCCTATTTGCCATCTTGCTTCAGGTGGATAGACAGAGCCTGTGCCTAGTAAAGTCATTATCCACTTTTCTCCTCTATTTCAAGGAAAACTGAACATCTCTGGATAGTTTTCAGATGCATAATGACTTGAAAGAAAATTAGTGACACTTTTAAATTTTCCGATTGCCCAATTTCTGCAGCCACAGGAATCATTGTGCTGTGCCTAAAGGCCCTAGGACAGAGATCCTAGAAAGAGGCACATGTCTCCATGGCCACTGACACTTAAGAACACAATGCATTCCTTCTGCTTTGGTGGCCAGCCCAAAGGTTATCTCACCACTCACTGTAAGACTTACCAGTTGAGCAGGACAGCCTTGTCCTTACTCATCATGGGTTCTCCCCAAGATTTTGTGTATGACATAGGTTCATTGTGCTTTTGGATTCAAAACCTGAAGAAGATAGAAGCATAACCTTTAATGACGACTCATCTAAAGCGTAGATCACATAATGGCCTGAATCATGATCAGGTATGGTAGCAGGGATTAATTACTATGAGGAAAACCATCAGCTATTATATTAAAATATTATTCAACCAAATCTATGAATTTAGGCACTCAAATTCTGCTGAAATAATGAGAATATTTGTTTCAACTTATTTTGAAAACAAAATTACTCAAGACAGTTTTATCAATGATAGTAGGCTGCCATATTGTAGAAGGGAATGAAAAAGGTTCTTTGGTAACCTGTCTATACCTCCTCAGTCAGGAGCTCCCTACAACTGGGTCAACACAAAGCATTAAATATCTTTAAATAGGGCAGACATAAAAGATAACACTGCACAGAACATAAAATAACAATGAAAATATTTTTCTACTTATGGAGCATTTATTGGATGCTGGTCTATAAAAACTGTTTATTACAAAATTATGTCATATATTTGTCATTGTATCTCCATAAAGGTTCAATTTTTATCTCCTTTCACATATGGGAATCATGAGATACAAAGATGTTAAAAATATCTTTCAGGCTAATAAAAATAATTAGTGTTAGAGGAAGGATTCACATCCAGCTTTAGTCAACTTAAAAACTTTGGTAATTATGCAAATATGTTTCTTCCAATGTGCGAGAGTATATATTAAAATTTCTGTAATATGTCCATAAATATTCATATACACAGTATTGAATTTTGCATTTGTTTTCATAACCCAGATGCTTCAAGCCAGACTAAGGTGCATAAGGGGCCTGTAGGCTTGGGTGTGCTCACCAGGAAGTCATAATCAACAAGCAGGTTTTATAGCCCCTTTTCAATCTATTTAAGGACCAGAGAAATACATTTTATAGACAGGTCTCTCTTTTATTAGAGATGGGTCTCAATCTGTCGCTCAGTTTGGAGTGTAGTGGCGCAATCATAGCTCACTGCAGCCTCAAACACTTGGGCTCAAGGGATCTTCCTGCCTCAGCCTCTCAAGTAACTGGGACTAAAATTGCACACTACTCAGCTTGGCTAATTTTAAAAAACGTTTTGTAGAGATGAGGTCTCGCCATATTGCCCAGGCTGATCTTGAACTGTTGGCCTCAGGTGATCCTTCTGCCTCAGCCTCCTGAGTTGCTGGGGTTACATGCGCAAGCCAATATTCCCACTGTGAATGTTCCTAAAGTCTTCCTTTAGTGACATAAAGTAAGTTATACCTTACTTTAATAAGGTATACAAAGACAGGTGCTGTGAATGCCTTAGTGGAATCTGGAATGATCCTGATTACTGTTGGGAATCCTGAAGGATTCTGAGTACCTGATGCACAGCACAGGACAAACAGAATCCTGCCCCTGCAACTGTGCTTTCAGGGAATGCTTCCATCGAAGGGAGAATCAGTATGCCCAAACAACCAACACGTGAGTTTCCTTGAACCTGAAGAGCAAATGACAGGAGTCTATTTGTGTACTTGCTTGATGAGAATGGCTTCTACCACTTTGGTTAATGTTGTTCTTTAGTTTGCTACCCTGATAAACTGGGAGGGTTATTTAACAAAAATAACCTCAATGGAGGGGCTTAACAAAGTTGGCCTAGATGAGTTTTCAGCAGAAATAGAGCCAGGACCCAATCACACACCAGTGAAATTTCATCAACAGGATGAAGGCTGTAATGCTGGTTTGTAAGCATACAGTTGAAGAAGTTAGGAGATCTAAATTTATTCTCTTCTTCCATAGAAAATACCAGAGAGATGAAAGTGAGAACAGAATAAAAGGAAAAATAACTTTAAGAAAACAAAAGATATATAGATATAGACATAAGTTTTTATTTTTATTTTTATTGAGATGGAGTCTTGCTGTCATCAGGCTGGAGTGCAGTGACACGATCTCGGCTCACTGCAGCCTCTGCTTCCCGGGTTCAAGCGATTCTCCTGCCTCAGCCTCCCGAGCAGCTGGGACTACTGGTGTGCGCCACTATGCCAGGCTAATTTTTTGTATTTTTAGTAGAGATGGGGTTTCACCATGTTGGCCAGGCTGATCTTGAACTCCTCACCTCAGGCGATCTGCCTGCCTCAGCCTCCCAAAGTACTGGGATTACAGGCGTGAACCACTGTGCCCAACTGGGTTTTATTTCTTGTGAAAACCACAAGACTGAAAAAAATCAATCTTTTCCCGAGAACGTGGAGGCCAGAATCACCCCAATTTATGACTCTAATAGAATAAAGTCTTCTCAAGACTTGGGTCTGCATCTGCAAACTCCTGGCTTCCGAGAACCTCCAGGAGTGAGCTATCTTCAAACTTCACAGAAAATTACATAAACCCCATCCAGCCATTTCTTAGCCAAATCACCAACCTACTATTATCATTCTTTGTGCCTCTTCAAAGGTGTATTTGCCTTGTATAATGCAGTGGGAACCATTGCTGTCGACGTACAAATTAGAGCAAACATTTTGAAAACCAGTTTGGCGCTATCTTAAACCTGAAGACATGCATATTTTACCAATGCTGCAAGTCTGACTGGGCATATGATTATGTAAAAAAGTATCCAGATATTCACAGCAGCAGCATGTGAACTGGCAAAATCTTGGAAGACCCATGACCTGTGTCAAGAGAATGGGTAAATTATGAAACATTATGTTGAACTGAAATTGAACAAGCTGTAGATGCATGCATCACAGATGCATATGGGGCATATAATAATTGGAAAAAGCAAATCACAGTAAATTTTAAATAGTATAATAACATTTTTGTAAGCTCTGAAACTAATAAAACTAAATATCATATTGCTTGAAATAAATGCCTTGTGTGGTAAAAGGTATTTTTTTTTTTTTGAGATGGAGCTTCACTCTTGTTACCCAGGCTGGAGTGCAATGGCACGATCTCAGCTCACTGCAACCTCTGCCTCCTGGGTTCAAACAATTCTCCTGCCTCAGCCTCCCGAGTAGCTGGGATTACAGGTGTGTGCCACCATGCCCAGCTAATTTTTGTATTTTTAGTAGAGACAGGGTTTCACCATGTTGACCAGGATGGTCTGGATCTCTTGACTTCGTGATCCACCCGCCTCGGCCTCCCAAAGTGCTGGGATTATAGGCGTGAGCCACCATGCCCGCTAAAAGTTATTTTTAAAGCTATTTATCATGATTCAAGATTGTCCTTACCTCTGGGAGCTAAAGCTGGTAGAAGATGGGTTCAGAGAGCATCATGCTGGTAATTTTTTCTTTCTTAAATAGTGTTTTCATAGCTATTCATGCTACCAAGTATGTAGTTTTAAATGCTGAACAAAAAGTTTTTGTTCTCAATTTAAAAATATACTTCTTTAAATAAGATTCCATTACTACATGTGGCATACTTAAATAGAGAAACATTTTTAATAAAATGATTTTCATCTCACCTTGACCTGGGGTATCCATCAACAGAGTCAACATAAATCATGGGAAATGTGTGCATCAGGCAGAAATCCAAATCCTGGACAGGCCATTATTAACAATGGCAATAATTATATTTCTGCTTGTTGGGCATTTACTGGGGTCTAGGCTCTAAACTTATTAGCTACATATATTATGTAACTTATTCTTCATTACAACCCCATACATATGATATTGGTAAGTCTCAATTTATGAGAACACTAGCATTCATAGTTTTGGAATAATGTTCAGTGTGAGAGAGAAGATTTTAAATTGTCTGTAGTGTATTTTTATGTGTGCGTACACTAACATTTCGGAATACACAGTGTCAGGATTGGGTTTGTTTAATAGCCTGAACTCTGCAGCCTTCAGTGTTGGAGGAGATACACGAGAGTGATCAGCGTCTGTTCGCATTGAGAGCCACAGCCATCCAGCAGCCTCCTGCAGCCCTCTCACCTACCAGTTTTTCAGCAAATGTTGCAAGAGAATTATATTAGTGAAAATCAGAAGTGTGAAAATGACAAACTAAAATCACATGTAAATGATTAGAAATGAATTTCACTGTTATAATTAATGGTAGTCAAAGTATATGATTCTGCAGACACTCTCTGTCCTCGTTTGCACAAAGTATAAGAAGCCAGCTACTGGGAATTTCCCAGGTGGAACCTGGAACCTCTGTAATGACTATTGAGAATCCTGATGAATTCAGGTTGCCTCATATAGACAGCAAGGGGCAGCATAATCCCACCTCTGGTACTGTAGCTTCGAGAGAATCCTTGCAGCAAAGATCGGTTTGCTGAACAAAAAGATGAAAGGTTGATGATGTTCTAAAGCCTGAAGAGCAGATAACTGTGACCTGTATGTGTACTTATTTCATGAGACAGGATTACTTGTAAATATTCCTCAGTTTGGCTGATTTTACTCTGAGGCATGCTCCCATTATCATCAGGGAGGGTTATCTACCAAAAAATGACACTAAGAGGTGTGCTTAACTAAGTGGTCTCACATCAGGGTACAACACACAAAGATCCAAGAATTGAAGAGCAGTGAAAGCAATGTCAGTCATCTGAGTCTTGACCATTTCAGACCGAAGACTGTAGTGCTGGTCCCGTGTGTGCTGAAATGTGGGCCGAGGAAACTAAAGTTGTGTCAGTATCCAGAGACATTAGCAGAGGGAAGAGTCTATAAAAAGGGGGATTTTGAAAATATCATATATGGAGCCCATACCTACTCATTAATAGCTCAGACCCATTTTTAGCCTTCTATTTCAAAGATGAAAGTGAATATCCCTGGAAAATTCTGATTTCTTATACATACTGGCTTAAAAGGGACATGTGATGTTTCCTTAGGTCTAACCCTTCTAAATAAGCAACATGTCCATTTCTGTAGCCATAGAAGTTACTCTGCTGCACCTAAACCTCCTTTAGCTTAGGAATCCCAGCCAGGGTCATATGTTTTCCACAATCAGTTTGTCTATTTTCCCTCTGGTGTCCAGCTAGCCCCATAGGAGGCAAAACCTGTCTACTTACTTTATTTTTTTATTTTACTTTAGCTGCATACTATATCTGGTATACTTTCTATAAGATCTAGTGGCTCTGCAGGAAAGGTTTATTTGTACTCATGATAGGCTATCTCACAAATCATGTGGGTGATACAAGTTATTCCTGCTTTTGATTTAAAAATGAGAAGCATTATATTTTTATATTTGATATCTTCTGCCATGTCCCCCTTCAAATAAGCAACACAGAATGATTTGAAATGTGAATAGGATTAATTGCTATTTTTTCCTGAATAATAATTCCCCCAGTACAAGTATACAAATGTGTTCATCCTCTACTTTCCAGTTTCTTTCCAATCCTTTCTCTTTGGCTCCCTTGCTATACATCAGAGTTTAGTTTCAGTATCCATGCTCTTAACCACATCAAGGGTTTTGATACTTCCTTTGATACGAAATTTTTCCATCTCGGTTCTGTTCCCAAATATCTTCAACTGTGAGGTGCCAATCTAACCTACTTTTTCAGCAAATTCTCACTAATACCCTCCTTCCAGAATAGATCATATTTTCCCATTATTTGTCTTCATAGGTACCTTTCTGTTTCTTCATAGCATTTGTTATAGCTATAATAAACCTATGTCTTTCTTCCATACTCGGCAGTCAATTTAGGTTATGGGTAGCCTTTCCTAAGGGAAGGCAACAGAGGGGCAGGAAAGTGAGTTTACACTTGTGTGGATCAGCTCTTATCCCAGCTTGCCTTTTGTTCTGCTCTGATATCACCCCTGTATTACCTGCAATCCAGGGCCAGGAGGCCTATACCTAAGGCGAATGGGCAGGGAAATACTGACCCACAGCAACTCGAGGGGTACGAAGCACTAAGATTTACATTACTGTTCTCCCATGTCGTCTCTCACCCGAGCCCCCAGCTGGCCCCGGCCCAAGTTGCAGACCCAAGCATCATTCCACACACGTCAGTTGAGGACAGGCTTTCTACATGCAGGTTTTCTCAATTTTTTAGACAGTCTTGTTTTTTCAGTTAATTCCAAGAATCCGTATTTCCTCCTATACCGTCTCTCCTGGTTATTGATGGGCAAAGCCAGCTGCTTGTAACTGTTGCCATCTTGGAATTTGCCCTCAAGGCCACAGGGAGGGCCCTTGGGTAGTCATTAAAACCTCAGGCCCGCTGTCTCTCTGTTACTACAGTGACATACATGGACAACATAAGACATAACTACCCTGTTCACACATACTGGCTTGGAAGCGACACTTTCTAAGACCTCGCCTGCCTAAATATGCAGCACAATCATTTCTACTTGCATAGGAATCATTCTGCTGCTCTGAGAGCACAGGATCCAAGGCAGACTCATCCACTTAAACACACCATGTAGTCATTTCTTCTCTGGGATCCAACCGTCTTCACAGGAGGCCTGCAGAAATGGTGTCTGACCGGTCAGTGATTCCCTATGTAAGCAGGAAATCCGTGCTCTTCTACATCACGGTTTCTCTCAAATAGTTTTTCTATGATAGGGTTCTTTTTGACTTTTTACTGCAAAGCCAGAAACAGACAATTACCTTTGATTTATGCTGTTACATATCCTGAAGCAAACCGTACAGAAGGGCATAATTCATGAACAGGGTAGGGTGGAGGACGATTTACTCTGAGGGAAAATAATGCATGCACTTTTAAAATATTGTTCAAACAATTAGTATAATTTCATCATCCAAGCCCAGCTATTGTGATGACAGTTTAAGATTTCACTTATTTTTAAAAGATATATCAAGACAATCTTGTCAATAAAATTACATTGCTACACATGGCAGATCTGAAGAGAGGGGCTTCTCTTTTTTTTTT
>PVKP010038707.1:0-20677 GCA_004027715.1 Plecturocebus donacophilus
CAGGTTCATCCATGTCCCTACAAAGGACACAAACTCATCGTTTTTGATGGCTGCATAATATATAGTTTTTATTAACATTTCATATAATATGCCTACACCAATCTCTTTAGTATTTCCACAAAACTGCTCATTGTTTTGCTTTGAGCTTGTATTCATCTTATATTTAATTATTCTCTCTCTGCTTTTTTAATCCATCATCTTTTCTCATTCTCTCTACATCATCTAGAAATTCATTTAAATACTTTGCTTCCCATGTATTTCTTTCAGGGATGATGTTTATTTCCTTTCTATGCATTATTTTAAAATAAACTTTATTTTATAGAATAATTTTACATTCACGATAAAATTGAGCAGAAAGTACAGAGACTTTCCATATACCACATGGCCCTCCCCACACACAACCTCCCTCAGTCTCAACATACCCCACTACAGCGGTACATTTGTTAGAATGAAGCTACACTGACACATCATTATTACCCAAATTCCATAATGTACAATAGAATTTATTCTTGGTGTTGTACATTCTATGAGGCCTGACAAATGTGTATTGATGTGTATCCTCCATTATAGCATCATACTGAAGAGTGTTACTGCTCTGAAAATCCTCTGTGCTCTATCTATTCAGCTCTGTCTCCCAGCTAACATCTGACAATCATTGATCTTTTTACTGTCTCCATGGATTTGATTTTCTTAAGTGTTATATATTGAACTTGTACAGTTTTTAGACTCTAGATTGGTTTCTTTCACTTAGTAATATGTATATAAGATTCCTTTATATCTTTTCATGACTTAATAGCTTATTTCTTTTTAGTGTTTCAATAACGTTTCATACTCTGGACACTTTGTTCACCTACTGAAGGACATCTTGGTTGCTTCCAAGTTTTTGCAAGTATGAATAAAGCTGTTGTAAATATCTGTGTGCAAGATTTTGTGTGGACATAAGTTTTTAATTACTTTAATAAATTACCAGGGAGTTCCATTAATGGATTTTGTGGTAACAATATGTTCTTTTCATGTAAGAAACTTCCAAACTGTCTTCTAAAGCAGTTGTGCTATTTTGCATTTCACCACCAATAAAGGAGAGTTTCTATTGCTCTACGCTCTACGTTCTGGCTAGCATTTGGTGTTGCCAACATTTTAGATTTTTGCCATTTTTGAATGTTAGTATCTTAATATTTTGATTTGCAGTTACCTAATGGCATATTTTATTGATCACATTTTCATATGCTTCTTTGAATACTATGGAAATGGGCTTAATATCATATCTCATCTGTATGTCTCGGTGAAGTGTCTGTTTAGGTGATTGGCCCATTTTAAAATTTGATTGTTTGTTTGCTTGTTGTTGAGTTTTAAGAATTATTTCTACATTTTGGATAATAGTTCTCCATCAGACACATCTTTTGCAAATATTTTCTTCCAGTGAGTGTCTTGTCTTTTCATTCTCTTGTCAGTGTCTTTTGCAAAACAGAAGTTTTTAGTGTTAATGATGTTCAGCTTTATCAATAGTTCTTTCATGGATTATGCCTGTTATTGTATCTAAAAAGTGATCACCATACCTAAGATCATGTAGATTTTATCCTATTTGATCTTCTATGAGTTTTATGGTTCTGCAATTTACATTTATGTTTGATGTATCTTTTAATTTTTGTGAATGGAGTGGGGTCTATGTCTAGATTCATTTTTTCTATTCATATGTCCAGTTGTTCCAGCAACATTTTCCCCCGGCTTTATGATGATATAAATTGACAAATAAAATTTGTATATATTTACAGTGTATGATGTGATATTTTGATATATGTATACACTGTGAAATGACTAAGCCAATCAATATATCATCTCACAAAGTTACAACTTTCTGTGGTGAGAACATTTAAGATCTAATTTTTTAGCAATTTTTAGGTATATAATACATTATTATTAATAGTCACCACTTATAAAGATTATCTATTTTCATTGTATTGCCTTTGTTTCTGTATCAAAGATCAGTTGTCTATACTTATATGGCTCCATCTCTGGGCTCTCTATTCTGGTCTATTCATCTCTCTGTTGTTTCACCAATACTACACTGTCTTGATTACTGTAGCTTTATAGTAGGTACTGGGATCGGGTAGTGTCAGTCCTCCAGCTTTGTCTCTGTTCGATGTCATATTGGCTATTCTGAGTCTTTCATGTTTTCATATAAACTTTAGAATCAGTTATCAACATTCACAAAATAACTTGATGAGATTTTGAATGGCATTGTGTTAAATCGATAGATTAATTTGGGAAGAACAGACATCTTGACAACATTGAGTTTTCTTATTCATACTCATAAGAAATCTCTACTGTTTTTTAGTTTTTTTATTTCATTCATCAAGTTTTATATATTTCCTCATAAAGATTTTGTATATTTCCTCATAAAGATTTTGTACATATTTTGTCAGATTTATACGTATTTCATTTTTTAGGTGTTAGAAAAGTGATATTGTACTTATAATGTCTAATTTCACTTGTTTATTACTGGTTTACTTAAAAGTGATGAACTTTTGTACATTACCCTTGTATTCTGCAACTTTGCTGTAAGTGCAGTCCCAGGAGTTTCATTGACATAGTTTTTTTTTTTTTTTGTAGTTTTAATGTATCTTGAAAAAATATATAGAAAATAAATAATTTTTTTAAAAAGAAAAGCAATGATATTAAATTTACTTTACCATAAACTATTTGAAATTATAATGAAAATTATACCCATTAATATATTTAATCACAATATAAAGCTGGCAATTAAACTGTCTCTATCTCCATGTAAGTTATAAATTTCTATAGTTATAATATATATGATAGTTACTGAAATAATATTTCAATAATTTTTATTCACAAAATTCTTTATTGAATTATTTTAAAAAATTATTCATTATGGTATTTGAAACAGAAGTTTTATTTATCTAATTGCTAAAATGACATTGATAAAATAATTGTTACAGGTATATTCTGTGTTTAATATCAATACTGAATGAGTCTACCTGCTCAACTCTACTCTTCTATATTTTTATTTTTTTATCTCTGTATTTTCTCACTCAAAAATAAAGATTAAATCTCATTAAAATAACTAAACTAGTTTGATTGTTTTCCCTTTCTACCTTAGGCTGCTTCCTGGGATTTATAACTATATAAAATATAAAAGAGTTAAGAGGAGTGAAGCACAAATATGAATAAAAATAGTATTAAAACAATTCTTGAAAATATTAAAAATAGAATTTTACAATTATAGAAATGTGCAACTTATGTGGAGATAGGAACAGTCCAATTGCTAGTTTTATAAATTCAGTACTAGGGAAAATTATCATTAATTTACATATATTAATGGGAATAACTTTCATTATACTTTCAAATAATTGACCGTAAAGTGAAGTTTACTATTATTGCTTTTCTTTTCTTAAAATTATTTTTTTAAAAATTTAACTTTTAAGTTCAGGGATACATGTGCAGTTTTGTTATATAGGAAAACTTGTGTCATGGGAGTGTGTTGTACAGATTATTTCATCACCCAGGTATTAATCCCAGAACCCATAAGTTATTTTTCCTGATCCTCTTCCTCCTCCCAGCCTTCATCCTCCAATAGGCCCCAGAGTGTGTGTTGTTTCCTTCTGTGTGTCCATGTGTTCTCATTATTTAGCTTCTACTTATAGCTGAGAACATGCAGTATTTGGTTTTCTGTTCCTGCATTAGTTTGCTAAAGATAATGGCCTCCAGCTCCATCCATGTCCCTGTAAAGGACATTATTTCATGCTTGTTTATGGCTGAATAGTATTTCATGGTGTATACATACCACATTTTTTAAATCAATTCTACCATTCATGGGCATTTAGGTTGATTTCATGTCTTTGCTATTATGAATAGTGCTGCAGTGAACATATGCATGCATGTGTCTTTATAAAAGAATTATTTATATTCCTTTGGGTATATGCCCAGCAGTGGATTTGCTGGGTTGAATGGCATTTCTGTTTTTAGATCTTTGAGGAATTGCCAAACTGTCTTTCACAATAGTTGAACTAATTTACCCTCCCACCAACACTGTATATGCATTTGCTTTTCTCTACAACCTCATCAGCATCTGTTATTTTTTTGTCTAATAGTAGCCATTTGGACTGGTGTGAGATTATATCTCATGATGGTTTTGATTTGCATTTCTCTAATGATCAGTGATGTTGAAATTTTTTTATGATTATTGGCCACATGTATATCTTCTTTTGAAAAGTGTCTCTTCATGCTCTTTGCCCACTTTTTAATGTTTCTTTTTTTCTTAGAAATTTGTTTATGTTCCTTATAAATGCTGGATATCAGACATTTGTTCACATGCATAGTTTGCATTCTCTCCCACTCTGCAGGTTGTCTGTTTATTTAGTTGATAGTTTCTTGTTGTGCAGAAGCTCTTTAGTTCAATTGGATCCCATTTTTCCATTTTTTCTTTTGTTGAAATTACTTTTGGTATCTTCACCATGAAATCTTTGCATATTCCTAAGGTTAAAATGGTACTGACTAGGTTGTCTTCCAGGGTTTTTTATAACTGCAGTTTTATATTTGTCTTTAATCCATCTCAAGTTAATTTTTTTATATAGTGTAAGGAAGGGGTCCAGTTTCAATCTTCTGCATAAAGCTAGCCAGTTATTCCGGCATCATTTATTGAACAGGGAGTCCTCTCCTTATTGCTTATTTCTGTCAGTTTCATCATAGGTGTATAGTCTTATTTCTGGCTTCTCTATTATTTTATTTCTGTCTATGTGGCTATTTATGTACCAGTACCACCCTGTTTTGGTTACTGCAGCCCTGTAGCATAGTTTGAAGTTGGGTAGTGTTATATCTCCAGCTTTGTAATTTTTGTTTAGGATTTCCTTGGCAATTCAGGCTCTTTTTTTGGTTCTATATGGATTTTCAATTTGTTTTTTCTAGTTCCATGAAGAATGTCAGTGGTAGTTTAATAGGAACAGCATTGAATCTATAAATTGCTTTGGGCTGTATGGCCATTTTAACAATATTAATTATTTCTATCCATGAACGTGGATTTTTTAAATTTGCTTTTGTAATCCCTGATTTCTTTGAGCTGTGTTTTATATTTGTCCTTGTAGAAACCTTTCACCTCTCTGGCTAGCAGATCATTCCAGATAGAAAATTAACAAAGATATTTAGGACCTGAACTCACCACTGGATCAAATAGACCTGATAGATATCAACAGAACTCTCCACCCGCAAACACCAGAATATATATGCCTCTTATTTCCACATGGCACACATTCTAACATCAATCACATAATTGAAAGTAAAACACCCCTCAGCAAATGCAAAAGAACTGAAATAACAACAAACAATCTCTCAGACCACAGCACAGTGAAATTAGAAATCAAGACTAAGAAGTTCATTCAAAACTATAAAATCCCATGGACACTGACTAACCTGCTTCTGAATGACTTTTGGCTAAATAATGAAACTAAGGTAGAAATCAAGAAGTTCTTAGAAACTAGTGAGAACAAAGATACAACATATCAGGATCTTTGGGACACAGCTAAGGCAGCATTAAGAGGGAAAGTTATAGCACTAAAGGCCCACATCAAAAGATCTCAATTTAGCAACCTAACATCACAACTAAAAGAACTAGAGAACCAAGAGCAAACCAATCCCAAAGCTAGCAGAAAACAAGAAATAACCAAAATCAGACCTGAGTTGAAGGAGACTCAGACATGGAAAAACATTGAAAATGTAAAAAATAAAATCAGGGTTTGCTTTTCAATTAATATTTATATCATATGTCTCGACTTAGGCGTTGCTATTTTATGTCTTCTGCAATTTAAAATATTCCTGTGTCTGAAGATGGCTAAATAAATGTAGCACATGTCTCATCCTCTGAACAAGGGGACTATTTTCATGATAAATTTCTGTATGAATTACTCCACGGTCCAGGTCCCTTGACTCCCTCAACCTCTGTTCCTACCATTGTGACCCTCAGGAGTGCTCCTTTCCATTTTTCTACTCTGGAATAAGGGTGCAGACATCACGTTCTCTTAATTTCCCTTAAAACAGGTGAGGCTATAACTTTTAATAAGAGTTTCTGGAAAGAATTTCGGACACAATGACAGAAAGCAAACAGAGGTTCATATAACTGGCTACTGTATGAAGTATGGGGGTCAGGGAGCTGCTTGATGAGACAGTCTGTCCTTTATAGGAGCTCAAGTGTTCCGTTCAGAGCTGCTGGGCAGGTACATTTAAGTCCGCTGCAGCGGAACTCATGAACACCTTTTTTTCCTAGTTGCTCTGTCCTGGGAAGGTGGGGCTTTATTTATAAGTTCCTGATGTGCCACTGCCTTTTTTCAGGGTTGTCCTGCCCAGTGAGGGGGTAGCCTAGTCACAGTCTGCCAGCAGAGGCATTGCTGAGCTGCTGTGGGCCCTTCCCAGCTGCTGTGTGAACTTCCTTGCGGTTTTGTTTATAGAGGTATAGTTAGAACTGCCTCAGTAATGGAGGTCTGCCTCAGTAATGGTGAGCTGCCTCTGTAATGGCAGACTGCCTTGGTAATGGCAGATTCCCTCGGTAATGGTGGACTGCCTCAGGAGTGGTGGACTGCCTTGGTAGTGGTGGACACCCTTCCCCCCACAGACCTGGACCATCCCGGGTCCAGCTGTGCTTGCTGTGAAACTCTCAGTCCAGAGCATTTCAGATTGCTAGTCTTTGTAGGGGTGGGACCAGCTGAGTCAGATAACCTGACTTGCTGTTTCAGCACCCTTTTTTTCAGTTGAACAGTTGACTCTGTCTCCCAGGCATTCCAGGTGCCAGTTGAAAGGGAACCCAGATTTGTGTGAGTTTTTGTGTGGAGACCCACTGTGCTAGCTGAAACAGCCATGCTGGAGACTCGTGGCATTTTTCCACCTGGGAATCTCCTGGTCGGTGGGCAGTAAAAATTCGTTTGGAAATGCGGCGATCACTCACCCTCTGCGTTTTCACTGGGAACTGCAATCCAGAGCTGTTCCTATTCAGCCATCTTGTTGACTGGTAGTTCACCATCTTAATGTAGAGACATCCTCCCTTCTCAAGTCCTGGCCTCTTCTTTGTGCCGGGACAGGAAGAAGGGTAGAAGTATGACATGTTTTTCTCCAATGAACGAATATTTCTTTAAAAGTTGTAACTGCTTATGTGACTGATATTACTTTATGAAAATTTTATTAATTTTGGGGGCCTGGAGTTTCACAGGGTGCCACTATGAAACTTCTGCAGGTTCATTCCCCTTAATATTACCATAAACTGAGAAATTCTAATTTGAATCAACCACATCTAGTCTCCTATGGCTTTTCTTCCCACCTCCCCCATGATGCATGCTGCTGGGATTTTTGCTGCTAGGATTTCCTTGACTTTTTGATGAGATTGTTCCAGCAGAGCTACCCTTCCTGATGCCCACTTTATCCACGCAAAACTCATAAGCATCGTTCTCTTGTCTAGAAACTGTCATTTCTCTCTGTTCTGATATGAAAAGGGGGAAGATCAACAAACAAGTCCACAACTCAGGTACATGTCATCCATAGAATGGAACACTAGATTCTTCTTTTTATGAGCTTTCTTGCCTTCCTATTCTCTTGATAATCTCACCCCCAAATCACTACCTTTCCAAGGGGAAAATCTAAAGATTCATCCCCTTTGTTTTCTTAGAGAGTGACGATGGGTTAATAGCTGCAAGACAAATTTTACAATTTCTAAGCCTTGGGTGAAGATGACTAGACCCAAATGTGTGAAGGTTACATTAGAATGTGGGTTTTTTAAAGCCCCTGTTATTTTCTGATTTGAGCACAAATCTGAAAAACTTAAACTTCAGTGGTTGAAACCATCTGATCATTCTTCAACATATTTGACTGGGTCTCTGATATTCTCATGTTGCATTTAATAGCATGTATCCATCCTACTTACTTTCAAATTGTAATAGATCAATTTCCTATAGTGTAAGATCACTGAGTTTAGGTATGTCATTCCTACTTAGACCTATCTTGAGATTTTACTGTGATCAAATTACTTTCTTGCCTTCTCATAGGCACTATACTATTACCTTTCCTTATACACTTAATGTTTAAGAATAAGTAAAATATCTTTTCTCTTTGTGCAGCACATATTCTCCCAAAAAGAGTAATTATGCATTCATTTTCAAATAATAGTTTCATTATTTTTCTAAAAGTATTGATAATTTCTTGTCTAAATTTTGACATGATTTCTTAAGAAGAAGAATTTTCCAACTAACCATTTCCAAAGCATTGTAATCTCAAACTAACTTTGAAAATAGATATATTCAAAATAAGAAAGGAAATTTTCACAGTGGGCACAGGCTATGTAAAAGCATGAAATTTTTATTAATGTTTTATAAAGTATTAACTTCTCAGTATAACAATTTAAATGCAATGACTAGACCTTAAAATATAAAAGAAAGAACACTTTGTGTGAGAGACTAAACTTTGTCACATGGGAAAAATACTATATAACACACTTCATAAACAAGTTAGTGATGGGGAGTTTCAACTGAATTATAGAAGCAACAGAATTCTAGCTTTGCTTTACTTGGTATTTGGTCCTAACAGGAATTTGAGTCATTCATCTAGGCTATCAGTGTGTGTTCTCTCTCTCTCTCTCTCTTTGAACATTGTAAGGTTTTGTTTTTTCTCACTAATCATTATGCTTTCCACTTACTAGAAGTTGAATCAATAGAGTTTCCTCTCTATGTGGATTTAAAAAGTGAATCTAGATTCCAACAAATGCTTTGTACAACCAAGGATTTCTGGGGCACGACTATGTTAAATACAGGGCAACTTTAAAATTGATCCTGACTCTTGTAAAGCTCAGAAATTATTTAAAATGCCTTGAAGATAGGCAATCTATAATTAAAAGACTCTTTTCTTAATGAAAATAACCATTACAGCATCTTTACAAAAATAACTTAGCTCAATTAAATATTAATTCAGACATTGTAATGGTATGGCCACTAGTGGTATAAACAGGGAAATTATATATAACCATATTTAATTTTAGCAGCATTATTATTCTTTAACTTGCTCTTTATAGGCAAATGTGATAAAAGTTTAGGAATTTAAAGAATCTGAAAAATCATGTTAACTTAGAAGCACTTGGCTGGCTGTGACCTGTGAGATATACTTTCTGTTATTTTTATCTAAGAAAGAAATTGGGTATTATATATGTGTTATTTAAAAAATATGATTTATTGTGCTTTTAAAGTTAATAATAGCTCTAAATTAGATGAATACCTTGTGAACAATATTTCATATTTATCATTTTACTTGATCTTTGTTATTGATATTAACAATAATATCTAGACTCTCCAAGATGGCCAAATAGACACAACTCTGGTGCACCACACCCAGCGAGAGAGATGCAGAAATCCAGAGATCTCCTAGCTCCAACCGAGGTACCAGGTGCATTTCAGCATTTCAACAAGTCTGGTGAGCAAAGCCTACACAGGACAGACCGAGGTGGGGAGAGGTGCTGCTTCATCCAAAAAGTGCATCTGACCAGCGAGTCGAAGGCTCCCCCTCAGGCACTCCAGTCCAGAAACAAAGCTTCTCCCAAAGCCTCAGCAATACATAGAACAGGGGATCTTTGCCAGTGAAGTGCTGAGAATTACAAGCACGGAGTTGAATAATAATCCAGGATGGTGTCCCAGATTGGCACACAGACCTAAACAGACACATAAGCCCAAAAGATGGCCTGGAGAGCCTGTGGACCAAGCTATCACCTCCTCCCCCCGCCTGGAGAGACAGGGAACTGTAAGCGGGAACAGCTGGGTGGGCCCCTACTCCATGACCAGAGAGAGAGGAAGCTGAAAGTGGGAGACGGCTGGGTGCAGCTGGGGGCTGAAGCTCTGACTCTAGCAGGTTGTGCAGCCAGTGTCACAGTCTGAGCTGAACCCTGAACGATCCAGCCCAGTGGAGGAAGGGCACAACACATCATTAGAGGGGTGGGACTGGGCTACATATTTTTGTTTTGTTTTGTTTTGTTTTGTTTTTTGAGACGGAGTTTCGCTCTTGTTACCCAGGTTGGAGTGCAATGGTGTGATTTTGGCTCACTGCAACCTCTGCCTCCTGGGTTCAAGCAATTCTCCTGCCTCAGCCTTCAGAGTAGCTGGGACTACAGGCATGCACCACCATGCCCAGCTAATTTTTGTATTTTTAGTAGAGAAGGGGTTTCACCATGTTGACCAGGATGGTCTTGATTTCTTGACCTCATGATCCATCCACCTTGGCCCCTCAAAGTGCTGGGATATAGACGTGAGCCACCACGCCCAGCTGGGCTACATGTTTTAATTAAAAAAACACGGGAAGCCTATGTAGCAACGGGACTGCATTCTTGATCACCCAGCAGCACCACCAGGTCAGCAGAAGAGGCGGGCCTAAACCCCCAGTGTAAACAAAAAAGACACAGGAGGCTTCCCTAATAACCTGAAGGAGTCCCTAGAAACCCAGTGGTGCCTCAACAGGCAGACAAGCAACCTCGTCAAGCAGCTCCCTGACACCATAGCCAGGTAAATCCACAAAGATGGGAAAAAACCAGAGCAAAAAAGATGAAACGATCAAAGACCAGAACACCTCTTCTCCTTCAAGGGATCACAACTCCTCAACAATGGAGAACACAACATGACCGAGAAGGAGTGTGACGAATTGACAGAAACTGGCTTCAGATGGTGGATAATAACAAACTTTTCTGAGCTAAAGGAACACATTCTAACTCAATGCAAACAAACCAAAATCCTTGAAAAAAGGTTAGACAAAATGCTAACTAGAATAACCAGCTTAGAGAAGAACATAAACGACTTGATGGAGTTGAAAAACACAGCATGAGAACTAAGTGAAGCAAACACAAGTTTTAATAGCCGAATCGATCAAGCAGAAGAAAGGATATCAGAGATTGAAGATCAACTCAATGAAATAAAAAGAGAAGGAAAGACGAGAAAAAAGAGTGAAAAGAAATTAACAAAGCCTCCAAGAAATAGGGGATTATATGAAAAGACCTAATCTACGATTGATCGGTGTACCTGAATATGATAGGGAGAATGAGTCCAAGCTGGAAAACATGCTCTAGGATATTATCCACGAGAACTTCCCAAGTCTAGCAAGGCAGTCTAACATTCAAATTCAAGAAATACAGAGAACTCCACAAAGATATTCCTCAAGAAGAGCAACTCCAAGGCACATAATCCTCAGATTCACCAGGGTTGAAATGAAGGAAAAATGCTAATGGCAGCCAGAGAGAAAGGTCAAGTCACTCACAGAGGGAAGCCAATCAGACTCACAGCAGATCTCTCAGCAGAAACCCTATAAGCCAAAAGAGAGTGGGGGCCAATATTCAACATCCTTAAAGAAAAGAACTTTCAACCCAGAATCTCATATCCAGCCAAACTAAGCTTCTTAAGTGAGGGAGAAAGAAAATCCTTTATGAACAAGCAATTACTGAGAGATTTCATCATCACCAGACCTGCCCTACAAGAACTCCTGAAAGAAACACTAAGCACGGAAAGGAACAAGTACTAATCACTGCAAAAGCAAACCAGCTGGCAAAGACCAAAAATACAATGAAGAAAGTTAGTCAACTAATGGGAACGAAAACCAGCCAGTAACAAAATGGCAGCATCAAATTCACATGTAATAATATTAACGTTGAATATAAATGGCCTAAATGCCCCAGTCAAAAGACACATACTGGCAAACTGGATAAAAAGTCAAGGTCCATCAGTGTGCTGTATTCAGGAAACCCATCTCATACAAAGACACACATAGTCTCAATATAAAGGGATGGAAGAAGACTTACCAAGCAAATGGGAATAAAAAAGTAGGGCTTGCAATCCTAATCTCTGATAAATTGGACTTCAATCCAACTAAGAGACAAAGAAGGAAACTACATAATGGTAAAAGGATCAATCTAACAAGAAGAGATAACTATCCTAAATATATATGCACCCAACACAGGAGCACCCAGATACATAGAGCAAGTTCTTAATGACCTAAAACAAGATTTAGACTCCCACACAATAATAGTGGGAGACTTCAACACTCCACTTTCAATATTAGACAGATCAATAACACAGAAAATTAATAAGTACATCCAGGACTTGAATGCAGAGCTGGGCCAAGCAGACCTAATAGACATATATAGAGTGCTCCACCCCAAATCCACAGAATATACATTTTTCTCAGCACCACATTGCACTTACTCTAAAATTAACCACATAATTGGAAGCAAATCACTCCTCAGCAAATGCAAAAGAATAGAAATCATAAAAGTCTATCAGACCACAGCACAATCAGACTAGAACTCAGGATTAAGAATCACACTCAACCCCCCACAACCACTTGGAAACTGAACAACTTTCTTCTGAGTGTCGACTGGATGAAGGCAGAAATAAAGTTCTTCGAAACCAATTAGAATGAAGACACAACTTACCAGAATCTCTGGGACACCTTTAAAGCAGTGTCGAGAGGAAAATTTATAGCAATAAATGCCCACATGAGCAGCAAGGAAAGATCTAAAATTGACACCCTATCATCAAAATTGAAAGAGCTAGAGGAGCAAGATCAAAAATACTCAAAAGCTAGCAGAAGACAAGACATAACTAAGATCAGAGCAGAACTGAAGGAGATAGAGACACAAAAAACCCTTCAAAAAATCAAATCCAGGAGATGGCTTTTTGAAAATATCCACAAAATAGACAGACCACTAGCCAGATTAATAAAAAAGAAAGGGAGAAGAATCAAATAGACGCAATAAAAAACAATAAAGGGGATATCACTACTGATCCCACAGAAATACAAATTACCATAAGAGATTACAAACAGCTACATGCACATAAACCAGTAAACGAGGAAGAAATGGATAAATTCCTAGAGACTAGTACTCTATCAAGACTAAACCAGGAGGAAGTAGAAACCGTGAATAGACCAATAACAAGGGCTGAAGTAGAGGCAGCAATCAATAGCCTACCAACCAAAAAAAGTCCAGGTCCAGATGGGTTCACAGCCGAATTCTACCAGATATACAAAGAGGAGCTGTTTCCATTCTTTCTGAAACTGTATCAAACAATACAAAAGGAGGGAATCCTCCCTAACTCATTTTATGAGACCAACATCATCCTGATACCAAAGCCAGGTAGAGACTAAACGAAAAAAGAAAATTTCAGGACAATATCCATGATGAACGTCAATGCAAAAATCTTCAATAAAATACTGGCAAACAGATTGCAACAGCACATCAAGAAGCTTATCCATCACGATCAAGTAGGCTCCAGCCTGGGGATGCAAGGCTGGTTTAAAATACACAAATCCATAAACGTAATCCATCACATTAATGGAACAAAAGACAAAAACCACATGATTATCTCAATAGATGCAAAGAAGGCCTTTGACAAAATTCAACAGCCCCTCATGCTAAACACTCTCAACAAACTAAGTATTGACTAAACCTATCATAAAATGATAAAAGCTATATATGACAAATCAAAGCCACTATCATACTGAACAGGCAAAAGCTGGAAGAATTCCCTTTGAAATCAGGCACTAGACAAGGATGCCTTCTTTCACCACTCATATTCAATATAGTATTGGAAGTTCTAGCCAGAGCAATCAGGCAAGAAAAAGAAATAAAGGGTATTCAATTAGGAAAGGAGGAAGTAAAATTGTCTCTATTTGCAGATGACATGACTGTATATCTAGAAGACCCCATTGTCTAAGCCCAAAATCTTCTCAAACTGATAAGCAACTTCAGCAAAGTCTCAGGATACAAAATCAATGTGCAGAAATCACAAGCATTCCTATACACCAATAACAAACAGAGAGCCAAATCAAGAGTGAACTCCCATTCACAATTGCTACAAAGAGAATAAAATACCTAGGAATACAACTAACAAAGGATGTAAAGGACGTCTTCAAGGAGAACTACAAACCACTGCTCAAGGAAATGAGAGAGGACACAAACAGATGGAAAAACATTCCATGCTCATGGTTAGGAAGAATTAATATCATGAAAATAGCCATACTGCCTAAAGTAATCTATAGATTCAATGCTATCTATCCCCATCAAGCTACCAATGACCTTCTTCACAGAACTGGAAAAAAAACACTTTAAACTTCATAGGGAACCAAAAGAGAGCCCTCACAGCCAAGACAATCCTAAGCAAAAAGAAAAAAGCAGGAGGCATCACACTACCAGACTTCAAACTATACTACAAGGCTAAAGTAATCAAAACAGCATGGTACTGGTACCAAAACAGAGACAGACCAATGGAACAGAACAGAGGTCCCAGAAGCAACGCCACACATCTACAACCATCTGATCTTTGATGAACCTGACAAAAACAAGCAATGGGGAAAGGACTCCATGTTTAATAAATGGTGTTGGGAAAACCAGCTAGCAATGTGCAGAAAGCAGAACCTGGACCCTTACCTTCACCTTACACTAAAATTAACTCCAGATGGATTAAAGATTTAAACATAAAACCTAACACCATAAAAACACTAGAAGAAAATATAGGCAAAACCATCCAGGACATAGGCATAGGCAAGGACTTCATGACTAAAACACCAAAAGCAATGGCAATAAAAGCCAAGATAGACAAATGGAATCTAATTAAAATTCAGAGCTTCTGTACAGCAAAATAAACCATCATTAGAGTGAACCAGCAACCAACAGAACGGGAGAAAGTTTTTGCAATCTAGCCATGTGACAAACAGCTAATATCCAGAATCTACAAAGAACTAAAACAGATTTACAAGAAAAAAACAACCCCACTCAGAAGTGGGTGAAGGATATGGTCAGACGGTTTTCAAAAGACATATATGAGGCCAACACACATATGAAAAAACGCTCATCATCACTGGTCATTAGAGAAATGCAAATCAAAACTACATTGAGATACCATCTCACACCAGTTAGAATGGCAATCATTAAAAAATCTGGAGACAGATGCTGGAGAGGATGTGGAGAAAAAGAACACTTTTACACTGTTGTTGGGAGTGTAAATTAGTTCAACCATTGTGAAAGACAGTGTGGCAATTCCTCAAGGATCTAGAAATAGAAATTCCATTTGACCCAGCCATCCCATTACTGGGTATATACCCAAAGAACTATAAATTGTTCTACTATAAAGACACATGCACATGTATGTTCATTGCACCCCTGTGTACAATAGCAAAGACCTGGAACCAACCCAAATGCCCATCAATGATAGACTAGACAAAGAAATTGTGGTACATATACACCATGGAATACTACACAGCCATAAAAAATGATGAGTTCTTGTCCTTTGTAGGGACTTGGGTGAATCTGGAAACCATCATTCTCAGCAAACTGACACAAGAACAGAAAACCAAACACTGTATGGTCTCACTCATAGCGGGGTGTTGAGCAATGAGAACACGTGGACTCAGGGAGAGGAGCATCACACACTGGGGGCAGTTGGAGCGGGTACGAGAGAGACAGTGTGGGGTGGGGAGGGATAACATGGGGAAGAAATGCCAGATATAATATGCACCTAAAGTAAAATAAATAAATAAATAAATAAATAAATAAATAAATAAATAAATAAAAATACTAAAAAACAAAACAAAAAAATAATATCCAATGTTGTAAAAATATTTACTAAGCTCTAGACAGTTGGCAAATAAAAGTTTACTTGGAAAAACCATCATAATTCCATGAGGCATCAGTGTCTATTTTATACTGTTCATTTACTTCTAGAAAACAATGAAACTAGAATTGTATCCCACATTGATGCTTCCCAATAAACTTTATTTCCTTCCAGTGTTTCTCAGAAGAAGGCAGAGTAATTATTGCTGATCATGCAGTAGATAAGCTCTATGGTTAGCAAGATCTGACAGGCTTTGGATAAATGGTCTAATTCAGTTTCTGCTACATCTCAATATTACCCTCCTTCAATTGTGCAGATACTGGATGTGAGGGAAGGTACAACTCAGATTGAAAATCTCAAATCTTTTATGGCAATAAGAAAGGAATGTAAATAACAGTATAAGAAGACAAATATAGCTACTTTCACATGTGTAGAGTTTGAAAGAAGAGCCATCTGGGAAGGCCTTTATTCGTGCATCTTATGAGTTGCTAATAGAGAAATTTTGGTAAATAGTAACATTTTGATTAATTACCTTCATTTTCTTTCTAATTCATTTTCTTCCTCACATTTTTTAAGGAATATCACCTTAGAACCACAAAACTTATTTCCTTAACTTTTTTTTTTCTTTTTAAATTCCCTTTACAGTATAAACATCAACTACTATGCAGCTGCTTTGAAAAACTCTGGATGAGCAAACGAAAGCCACTTACTTCCTACTTGCTCTTACAGCTTATAATATAGTATAATAATATCATGTCTGTTTTCTTTCTTTTCCATTTCATTACACAATGACACCATTGTTTTTAAACAATAAGAAACATAATACTATGCTCTACTTTTTTCCTTCTAGATGGCTGGTAGTATATAAATGTTATTTAACAATGAAAAGAATTGTCTTAAGAGAAAAAGTCTTTTACATCTTCTGTGACAACAATGATAAAAAAAAAAGCAATGTAGTTACAGCCATTAAAATGATTTTTCCCTTTTACTTTAGATTTTTTAAGAAAGAATAAAGACACTGCTCTTTGCACACTTTAGAATGTATTCTGATCCTCTGTATTTAATAGGTATATCTTGCTTTCCCCATTTATCTTTTGTGTTATCCTGTAAGAAGGCATAATGTACTATATTCAGCCTGTTGTCAGTAGCATAAAACCAGAAAGGCAGAGGTCCCAGAATGCTGAAATATAAAACATGCAATCTTAGTAATGTTTTTGTTGTTGTTTTTGTTTTTACTTTGAACACACTCTTGCAGGCAGTTTCCAGCATTCCTTCCTTTGCTCCATGTGGTCCACAGGAGGCCATGTGGAGTGGAAAAAGCAGAGGGGATGAGCTCAAAATCTTGGGTATATTTCAGGCTTTGTCATTACATTCTTTCAAAATTTTCTGAAGGGAACATTCGTGCACAGATCTTGTTTTATTCCTGGTTTCTTATACTACTTGGTAAGAATAAGGACAAGTATTTCTTGAGTGAATAAACACATGAGCTCAAAGTGTTAGTTATCTGACTGACAGATTCCTCTGTCCAAAATCGAAATAATATCTGAATATTAGAACAACAAATTATATGTGTGTGTGGTTTGTGTGTATATTTACATACAACATTTTATATTTTAAGTTATTAAGTGCCCATTAAAATACAAAGGATTTCTATTACTTGTGTTAATACTGGAATCCTTGTTGAAGACACTTTGTGGGGAAAATGAGTACCTTAGGATATTCACTTGCTCTGAAAAACATCAAAAAGTAGTAAATCCAAAGTAAAAGTTATAAATACAGAAAGTGAGAAATGTCACTATGCTTTTAGCTTGTGATAAATCTTCCTGGCCTAAACACTACACATCTGTTCCCTGAGCGGTAAGTTGCATATCATTTAATGCTGTCAGTAGAATCTGCAAGAAGAAAAATTCAGTGTTTTTATATGTCAGGATGTTCTTCTCACAGTACACTGCCATTAAAGATTGATGTCAATCAGAAATTCATTTTTAAAAGTTGTGAATTTAACATTTGAATTATTCTCAGCCTTAGGAAACTCACAGTGATTTGGCAAGTCAAGGATGGGGCAGTGGGAGAAGCTCATCTATGGTATAGGCAACTATGAGCACATTGTTTATAGAGAATTTTAAAACAATAATAAAACTTGACAAAGATGGTCTGCTTTTTATTAACAGCATGCTACAAGTGAGTGATAAAATTTTCTTCCGAGAAACATATCTGTGTTGTTTTAAGTTCTAAACAATTGTTCCAGTTACTATTGAATTTCCATAATATATATGTAAGCTTCAAATTAGCACATTTGGAAATTATTTATTCTTTAGTAGACACTGTTTTTTTTTTTTTGAGATGGAGTCTCGCTCTGTCACCCAGGCTGGAGTGCAGCAGCATGATCTCCGCTCACTGCAACCTCTGCCTCCCAGGTTTAAGCAATTCTCCTGCCTCAACTTCCTGAGTAGTTGGGACTATAGGTGCTCACCACTACACTCAGCTAATTTTTATAATTTTAGTAGAGACAGGGTTTCATCATGTTGGTCAGGAGGGTCTTGATCTCCTGACCTCCTGATCTGTCCCTCTTAGCCTCCCAAAGTGTTGGAATTACAGGCGTGAGTGACCGTGTCTGGCCTCATAAACATTGTATTCTATGTGGAATTTAATTTAACTCAGTTATGCAGCCAGGCCCTGGCACATCCATTTGTTACTAGTGTAAGTTGTTAAGACTTTAATCGTCTGAGCTCTATCCAACCACAGCTCATGATTCCATTTAAACAGCAGAGTAGAAATAAACAATAATAGTCCATTGATTGTAAAATGAAGGAAAAACACTTGAACTGCTTTAATTCTCTCATAATAAGTGGTCGTCTGGGATTTTTTTTATCTGAAGCTGTTTAAATTATTTCAAGCTTTTCGAATTGATCTCAAAGAAACAAAGATGTAGGGCAATATTGCAGTTTCTGGAATTATTCAGAAAGTGGAATTTTTATCATTCTATGCCAGATATATCCTTACATTTTAGATTTTTTCAGACGTACATATAAGTTGTATTATGTGAGATAATCTTTTTTGAAATTAAAATTATTGAAAAGTGTTTGTCAATCAATTACAAACAGTGATAGAGTTACAGATTTTGCTATATTGTCTACATTTTAAGAAAATTATTTTGATAGTCTTTAATAAATTTGCAGATTAAGACCTAAAAACAGAAAATGTAGAAACTTTATAATCTTTTCAGTTGCAGATCAATACATGTGTGAGACTTTTCTCCTCTTAAAAAAAAATCTAATTAAAAAATACTACTTTGCTGTGGCTCCTCTTTTTTACTGTAATAATTGTAAATTTATATTTTGTAATTTTTGCTAACATGATTACACATGTGAAGTTTGGTAAAATAAAACCTTTACATTTTGTGCTCTTTTTCTGGACATTATAATTATTCTTGTATTTTATAAGTATTAATAATGACTTACTCAGAGTGTCATTTATATTTAGCCTGATATTGATGATGATATCTGACCAACAGATTGTCCAGTGAAGGAAAGAATGTTGAAGCCAGGTCAATTCTCTTTCAATCCACGTGTAAGTAATGAGTTACTTCAAATATCAGAGACATTTAGTTTTCAACTTAACTTGATACAATTGGTAGGAAAATAAATTTAAACATTTAAAAATTTAACTCTTTGTGTTTTTATAATGAAGTGTGTAAATTTGAGATGACACTGAGATAATTTTTTTATTATACTGTAAGTTCTGGGGTACATGTAAGAACATGCAGGTTTGTTACATAGGTATACACGTGCCATGGTGGTTTGCTGCATCCATCACCTGAATAACTACTAGATAAATAATGAAATGAAGGCAGAAATAAAGATGTTCTTTGAAACCAGTGAGAACAAAGACACAATGTACCAGAATCTCTGGGACACATTTAAAGCAGTGTCTAGAGGGAAATTTATAGCACTAAATACCCAAAAGAGAAATGAGGAAATATCTAAAATCAACACCCTAACGTCATGATTAAAAGAACTAGAGGAGGAAAATCAAACAAATTCAAAAGCTAGCAGGACACAAGAAATAACTAATATCAGAGCAGAATTGAACGAGATAGAGACACAAAAAACCCTTCAAAAAATCAGTGAATCCAGGAGCTGGTTTTTTGAAAAGATCAATGAAATAGACAGCTAGCCAGACTAATGAAGAAAGAAAGAAGAATCAAATAGACGCAATAAAAAATGATAAAGGGGATATCAACACCGATCCCACAGAAATACAAACTACCGTCAGAGAATACTACAAACAACTGTATACAAATAAACCAGTAAATCTGGAAGAAATGGACAAATTCCTGGACCCTTACACCCTCCCAAGACTAAATAAGGAAGAAGTTGAATCCCTGAATAGACCAATAACAAGGTCTGAAATTGAGGCAGCAATTAATAGCCTACCAACCAAAAAAAGTCCAGCACCAGAAAGTTTCACAGCTGAATTCTACCAGACATACAAAGAGGAGCTGGTACCATCCTGCCTGAAACTATTCCAAACAATACAAAAAGAGGGAATCCTCTTTAACTCATTTTATGAGACCAACATCATCCTCATACCAAAACGTGGCAGAGACACAACTAAAAAGGAAAATTTCAGGTCAATATCCATGATAAACATTGATGCAAAAATCCTCCATAAAATACTGGCAAATCAAATCCAACAGCACATCAAAAAGCTTATCTAATCTGATCAAATCAACTTCATCCCTGGGATGCAAGGCTGGTTCAACATATGCAAATCTATAAATGTAATACATCACATAAGCAGAACCAAAGACAAAAAACACATGATTATCTCAATAGATACAGAGAAGGCCTTTGACAAAATTCAACAGCCCTTTATGCTAAAAACTCTCAATAAACTAGGTATTGTTTGAAAGTATCTCAAAATAATAAAAGCTATTTATGACAAATCCACAGTCAATATCATATTGAATGGGCAAAAACTGGAAGCATTCCCTTTGAAAACTGCCGCAAGACAAGGATGCCCTCTCTCAGTATTCCTATTCAATA
>PVKP010038708.1:0-20682 GCA_004027715.1 Plecturocebus donacophilus
GTTCCCCTCCCTATGTCCATGTGTTCTCATTGTTCAACACCTGCCTATGAGTGAGAACATGCGGTGTTTGATTTTGTGTACTTGTGTCAGTTTGCTGAGAATGATGGTTTCCAGGTTCATCCATGTCCCTACAAAGGACACGAACTCATCATTTTTTATGGCTGCATAGTATTCCATGGTGTATTTTGTAGTCATTTTAAAACTTAAGAACCTGCAGTTTTCTTCACTAATGTTTCATGGTCTTGCCTCCACTCTCATCCATAGTGCATAGCTAATATAATGAATTCTCAGTGATTAAACTATTAAACAGTTAAAAGATAAAATAAAAATATAATTGCATTCCAGTTTATAATAATTTTATGTTTACAGAAACTATTTTCTTTGCTCTGCACAACATCTCTGTGATAGTAGTAGAGAGATAATTCTTTTAAAAACTGGGCAGAAAGATTTAGAAAATACAAAGAAAATATGCAACACTAAGAATGCCAATCCTTCCAGTTTGAGACTCCAAATCCAATACTTTTCCCCACATGTGACTGTTGCACATATTTAAATAAAAATTGCAACATACATTACAATATTTATTTAAATGTATGTATTTAAAACTTAACAAGAGAAGACTTTCATTTAGTAATGGCTTCTTGCATCGTTTATTTTATTTTCTCATATGAATTTTACTTTCTTACTTGTCTTATAATAAACACAGACTAGACTGCACCGAGGCTGGTTTGCTGATTTCAAAGAAACTCACAATGTATTTTGGACACTAAAAAGTTCATTTCAACAAACATTTAGATAATTGGAGGCACAGGGAATTGAGAAAGCATTCCATGAGCACTAAACTTTTACTACAATAAAAATTACAAAATTATCAAATTTTGAATTATAACATACAAACCTATCAAATCGGCCTGAAGAAAATGTAACAGCTTTGGAAACAAATTTCTTCATCATTGTAGAAAAATCACATAACTTGCATTGAAAATGAAACTTTTCAGTTTGCTTGCAATATGAGTTGCTCACATATACTGTCCTTGATCTTTAGAGGTATAAAAGTGCTGAATTGTAAGGATTATAAGTGAAGCCAAATAGAAGCTGTGGTCTCTCCCAGAGAATTGTATAAGGTTTTGTTTGGTTTGGTTTTACTTCCCACTCACATGTATATTAAAGTTTTCTCTTTGCCACTTAAAAGCCACATAAACATTGTACCTGCTATGAAAATGTAAAATCAACATAGGTCCCTTTCCAACTCCATTCCTTTTATTCACACAAACCTACTTCCTTTGGAAAGACAGAGACCAGAAAACCATCCTATATATAAATTCTGGAGGAAAAACTAAACTGCAAAATAGACCTCAAATAGAATTTTCTATAACTGATAAAATGCCCTCAAGGGATCAGGTATTTATGTTAAGATGGTTACCCTGAGGATAAGGTGAAAATTATCATAGAGAGACTTTCCTTGGGAGAATAATTATTTTTTAATTCCACAATCCATCTTGTGATGAAACCTTCATTAATTCATTAAATAAATACTGATATTTATTTTAGTGGGGGTTGGTTTCCAAAGCTACCTCTAATAGAATTGTGGAATAATTTTACATTATAGATATTGCTATTTTCAAATATGAAACTTTGAAATTCTGAGATGAATATTCGATTGAAACCTTCCCAGAGGACTGGCAATGTGGGTAAAAAAACATAAATCCACACAACTTTTATTTCCTGAATATGAGTCTGTATTACCATCTTCTGTGATTGTATTTGTCTGTTTTCCTACTGCTATAAAGAAATACTCAAAAGACTAGGTAATTGATAAAGAAAAAAGGTTTAATTGAGTCACAGCTCTGCAGGGCTGAGGAAGCATCAGAAAATTTACAATCATGGAGGAAGGGAAAGAGCCAGGTCTTACATGATGGCAGGCAAGAGAGAGTGATGAGTGAAGGAGGGAGAGCCCCTTATAAAGCCATCAGAGCAGCATGGAGAAACCACCGCCAGTATTCAATTACCTCCACCTAGTTTCTCCCTAGACATGTCAGGATTATGGGGATTACAATTCAAGATAAGATTTGGGTGAAGACACAAAGCCTAACCATATAATTTCCCCCGGCACTTCCCAGATCTTATATCCTCACATTTAAAAACACAATCATGCCTTTCCAACAGTTTCCCAAAGTTTTAACTCATTTCAACATTAATTCAAAAGTCCATGTGGCCTTTTTTTTTTCACAGCTCCACTAGGCAGTGCCCCAGTGGACACTCTGTGTGGTGTCCCCAACCACACATTTTCCTTTTGCACTGCTATAGCAGAGGTTCTCCATGAGGGGGGATCCCCTGCAGCAAACTTGTGCCTAAACATACAGGCATTTCTGTACATCCTCTGAAATTGAGGCAGAGGTTCCAAACCTCAAGTCTTGACTTCTGTTCACCTGAAAGTCTAACACCACATGTAACCTGCCAAGGCTTGGGCCTTGCACCCGCTGAAGCAACAACCTGAGCTGTACCTGGGCCCCTTTTAGCCATGGCTGGGATGCAGGGCACCAAGTTCTGAGACCGCACAAGCAGCAAGGCCCTTGGCCCAGCAACAAAACTATTTTTTTGTCCTAAACCTCAAGGCCTGCCTTGGGAGGGGCTGCTGTAAAGAATTCTGACATGCCCTGGAGACACTGTTTTCGTTGTCTTGGTGATTAACATTTGGTTCCTCATTACTGATGCAAATTTCTGCAGCCAGCATAGATTTCTCCACAGAAAATGTTTTTTTTTTTTCTATTGCATTATGAGGCTGCCAATTTTCCAAACTCTTATGCTTTCCTTCCCTTCTAAACATAAGTTCCAATTCCAAACAATCTCTTTGTGAAGACATAAAACTGAACACTTTTAAGAGCAGCTGAGTCACATGTTGAACACTTCGCTGCTTAGAAATTTCCTCTACCAGATACCCCAAATCATGTCTCTCAAGTTAAAAGTTCCACAGATCTCTAGGGCAGGGGCAAAATGCCACTAGTCTTTTTGTTAAAGTATAGAAAGAGTCACCTTTGTTCCAGTTCCAAGTAAGTTCCTCATCTCCATCTGAGACCACCCATGCCTAGACTTCATTGTCCATATCACTAACAGAATTTTGGCCAAAGCCATTGAACAAGTATCTAGGAAGTTCCAAACTTTCCCACATCTTCCTGTCTTCTTCTGAACCCTCTGAACTGTTCCAACCTCTGCCTGTGCCTTCTTCTGAACCCTCTGAACTGTTCCAACCCCTGCCAGTTCCAAAGTTGCTTTCACATTTTTGCATGTCTTAATATCAGTACCTCACTCCTGGTACCAATTTACTGTATTAGTTCATTTTCCTACTGCTATATGGACATACCTGAGACTAAGTAATTTATTTAAAAAAAAAAAAGGTTTAATTGACTCACAGTTCCACAGGGCTATGGAGGCCTCAGGAAACTTACAATCATGGTGCAAGGGGAGGAAGCACATCTTACATGGGGCAGGTGAGAAAGGGTGGCAAACAAAGGAGGAAGAGCCCCTTATAAAACCATCAGATCTTGTGAGAATTGACTCACTACCATGGAAACAGGAGAACAGCATGGGAAACAGAAGAACAGTATGGAGGAAACTGCCCCCATAATTCAATTACCTCCACCTGGCTTCTTCCTAGACACATGGGGATTATGGCATTTACAATTAAGGATAATATTTGGGTGAGAACACAAAGCCTAACCATAGCAGTGATCTGTTGTGATTTCAAGAATTATATTTTAAAGGTCCTAAGATTCTTTCGTGAACTTCAGAGGAAATAGAAAATGAAAGGAGAACTTGTCTTACAAATTACAGCTAAATAGATTCCCTGTTGTTTTCTAATGTGCTCTGATTAATGTTGCTACCTTTGCTAGGCAGAATTAAATATATCTCATTTTGCTTTGCATGAAAGCCAAATATTACTTTTTACTGAAGAATAGTTTAATGGAGCAGAGGAATTTCTCTCAATAAAATTGTGTCTCAAAGTTTGCTTTCATACAATATTTGGTATTTTCAGATTGGTCTGCTAGCTCTGCATGTATTAAATTTCTGCAGTAGCTATCAGGGAAGAAATAGCAGAGTTAGCAATTTGTAAATCCAGAAAGGAATGAGATTTCATCCTATGCTGTATTATAAAAACCACTCCATAATATTACATAAAATGCAAATCTGATCAAAGCAGATCACTGAATGCATAGGTTTAAAGTGATCGTTTGTTTTACAGAAAATGGGTATATAGAGTGAATGGGAGAATAACAAAATAAGAAAATAGAGAATGAAGAAGTGGAATAAACAGGCAATTATTAATAAAAACAATTTTATCTATATTTTATTATGAGTTTTCAGTGACTTTCAGTAACTATTTAAATTTGGGATCATTTTGAAATTGAAGCAATGCCAAAGTACCTTCAGGAAAGAGGGCTGAGTGGCCTTGAAGAAGTACTCAATATTGGCAGGACATTGAGGAATTAACCAGTTCTCAGGTTCTGGCTTTCAGTCTTCAAGACAGAAACATAGTTTCCCCATAGATTGAGAATGACTCTCTTAGGGGTGAAGTCAGATTAACTAAGATCTCAGAGACTAGTATATGCACTTCAAGGTGGATATTATTAATTTTCAATAGAGAAGTATAATTTATTCATATTAAGATGTTGAGTTGCCATTATTAGCATGCAGAGAGATCTAAATAGAAACAAAAAATTAGAAGAGCATAAGGTCAGGGCATGCATACATAATGTACACTGTGATCTGTGGCAGCTAGAGAAGATATTCCCGTTTCAGAAACATTACTACATGTACTTGCAAGAGCTCTGCAAGTATGTTTATGGCTTTTGCTTGCACTTTCTTTTTTGTTTGCTTGTTTTTGAATTTTTGTTTGTTTTTAATCAGCCTTGAAGTTACATTAATATATTCACACTATTGGTTCACATTCTGCCGAATACATTTTATTGACATTTTATTTACTTTCTACTCAGGGAAATTATATGGCAGTTTTGTATTTTCAAAACTATTTTATGATGCAGAAGGATAATGCTTATCTCTCCTCTATATTTTCAAACTTTATTTATATAGCCTTACAGTTGAGTATATTACATGACTATTTCCTAATTTTGTATTGACAAATTAATATAATTAGTGTAACGAATATGTTGCATATGTAAGTATAATTTATTATAATTGTTTTCATAATAAAGTGAGGTAAATATTTACATTGCTTTGTGTTTATTAATATTGCAAAACTAAGATTATTATAAATAAACTTTATTTAAACATTCAATTTCAACTTAGGTTAGTTTGTCTCAAACTGAGATATAGAATCCATATCATCTCATATAGCCTCAGAAACACTCTGAGAGTTCTATAATATTTTTAATAAAGAAAATCCTCATAGTACTCAATTTTGGAGGACACTGGGATTTACCAAATACACCAAACTCACCATTGTGTTATAATGGAGCGAGCATAGAAAGTCAACACCAAGACGAAAGTATGCCAGATTGCAGGGTCTGTATTGCTGGCGGCCACGGAGGACTCACGTCTCTCCAACCCGTGGCCTGGAAAGGAGAGTGTCAAGACCTTTTATACCTGAACAACCACCTCGGAAGTGAGGGTGAGGGTGAGGGTGGGGGTGGGGGTGAGGGGCTTCAGACATTCCGAGGGCTAGTAGATTCTGTAAATCACCTCCTGGGCGGAGATGAGGGTGAGGGGCTCCGGACATTCCAAGGGTCAGGGGACTTTTGATATTTTGATTGTTACTTAAGCGGTTCACAAAAGTCAAGATAAACATTTGTTTACACACTGTCTGGGTAGGGTGGAAATTACAAGTCGCAGGGGCCAAGATGGCTTGTGTTTGGATTGCTTGCCTGTCACATTTGGGTTATAGAGAGCAGTTTCAACAGAAAGCCGAGGTATGATTGAGGTATGCAGTTTTATGGGGCTTTTACCATGTCACGATTGTTTATAATTAAAATTTTTGAATAGAATTGTATTGGTGCCCAAAATGTTTTGATCTGCTTCCTCTTTGAGTTAGTAGCCACTAAAATGTGGGGTTAACATTGTTACTTACAGGAGGACTTCAAGTTTCCCATTTCACTACCTGCAGTGTAATTATATAATTGATGAATATCTTGTTCTCAGATTGCTAGGTAATTAAGATTTTCTGTAAGAATCTTCTATTCCTGGGCATGAAGATAGTGGGCAAAAAACAAGGTTCACCTAGTTTTCAGAAATTTCTAAAACAAACAATACTACTGTTATTTACTGTTACAAATTTTTCACTGGAAATAGCATTTTCAAACTCATGTAATGTATAAAATATGAGTAAAACATAACCAGATTTCCCTATGCCAATTATGTATAAATATAGTTTCTTGTATTTTAAATTAGGAATATGATATGAATATTTATTTGATTGGTGTCCCTCTTGATTAGGAGCTGTTTAGTTCATTCTTCTGGAGGTTCCTGTTAGTCTATTTGTCTGTCTTGTTCTTGGTTTAATCATTTTTTTCTAAAGCAAGAATTAGACAGTTATTTTTGATCCCATAAGAGATTACTCAAAATGCCTGTCTAGGTTCATAGGATATTTTGGAGTTTGTTCACAAGCTCTGTCTGCAAGGGACTTATTTTTCACTTTAGCCTTTTCATTGTAAGGTTTGTTGATCTTGATTTATGGTTTCAGTGGATTTATTCACTCCATTCTTTCTACTCACTGTGATATTACTTTGTTATTTTCCCTTGTTAACCTCCACTTTCTCCAACTTTCTGTCAATTACTTTTTCTATAGCTCATTTGTTCTCATTTTTCTTCACTATATATAGCATATATATTTTTCTATCAATCTAGTGTTACTAGGGCTTGGAATGCCTAATTTATTAGCATAATCACTAGGAATATAATATTTTATCCTTTCAAAGTTAGAAAAAACATACAAAAAACTTTATTCTATGATTATTATTTTTTCTTTATGGTTATATTTCTAGAACATATGACTTAGGAACAAACAATATGATTCTGAGTTAGATGTGGCCCTAAGTCAAATGTGGGTATTCTGCTTTGAAGACAGAAGTATTATTGCAAAACTTTTGCTTCGATTTATTTTCATTTAAATTAATCAGGGGAAAGTTCTGAACTAGAGTTGAAGAACAGGGAACAAAATCTTAATCGTTAACACTATTCTCCCTCAAACTGACATAAGCCTTTACAGAATTTAATCTCACGTATTTTTTCCTGTGATTCATATTAGTGATATCTTGTAGGTAAACAGCAAAATATTTTTAATACAAAATCATTTTTTCTATGAGAGGGAGTTGAGAAAGAGGAATAATTTGAGATTAAATACTAAAAAGTGACCTAAACTGTAACCTAGTCGATACTTTTATGTAAAGCAGGAGTGTCCAATCTTTTGGCTCTCCTGGGTCACACTGAATAGAAGGGCCACACATAAAATATACTAACACTAATGATAACTGATTAGCTAAAAAAAACAAACAAACAAAAAAAAAAACAAACAAAAACCTATAATGCTTTACAAAAGTGTACAAATTTGTGTTGGACCATTTTCAAAGCCATCCTGGGATGCGGGAGGCCCACAGGCCGCAGATTAGACTCGTGTGACAGTAAGCATATCTGTCTAGGGAATACTAATATTCAACATGGAATGAATTAATTAGTAATTAGTTACTATTAATACTAATACGTAGTAATGTATTCTTATTTTATTGTCCTTATTTATTTTATATTCTTGTATTTCACAAAGAAAGTATTCAAAGTGGCCCTGAAGCATAGATGCAAGTTTTCATTAAAAAATTCTTTTATAACAGTTCTTTCATTTAATTTTCAGAGAGGAGTATACTACTGGGTTGCTGTAGTGGTGGAATTTATTGTTCTACAAGCTAGTAACTACCTGTGTCTCAGAGGCCTCAATGTCACACCACAGATGCTTAAGATTCTGTTTATGGAGCTACGTAATTCAATAATATTTTCAGTTCAATAGTATGTCATGGTATTGAAAAGGGCCAGAGAAAGAAGAGAGAATAAAATATAAAAACTTAAAGACTTTAATAGGAGATAACATATGTAAGGGTCAATGTCATGACAGAAAACAGTTGGCTCACCCAAAGGGTTCAATACAGAGCTTTTAACGAAGGAACTATGTGCAAAGTGATGACAGGATTAAGGGAACCTACAAGGCTTAGTGAAGCACTCATGGGTTGTCCAGAAAAATCTGTTAATATATTCAAATTATTAATTTTTTTTCATGTGTAAAAAAATTATGACAAATTTTACTGGGTAGAAGGGAATATTAGAGATCATCAAACCCAAGTATTATTCTAAAGTATATTGTTAAAGTATTTCCAAGGACATAGCATTCCACATCAATTTTTATTATTATAATATCGTTTTTCATGATTAACTGAAATCAATTGATATAACTTCCATCTTTGCTCCTAGATTTGCTCTTTTGCTTTTTTTCTTTCCTTCTTTTCTTTTTCTTTTTTATTTTTCTGTTTATGTGTTTACTTTTTGAGATAAGATCTCACTCTGTCACCCAAGCTGTAGTGCAATGGTGCAACCCAGACTCACTACAGCCTTGGCCTCCTAGGATGAAGAGATCCTTCCACTTCAGCTGCCCAACACTAAATTAATGTTTCTATTTGGATTGCCATTTGTTGATATTTTACTTCAAAATATGGTTGTTGGTATTAGTCAAAATACCACGGTACCACAGGTATGCACCAACATGCCCAGCTAATTTTTAATTTTTTGTAGAGATGGGTCTCCCTATGTTGCCCTAGCTGCTCTTTAATTCCTGGGCCCAAGTGATCTGCCTGCCTTGGCCTCCCCAAGTGCTGGGATTACAAGCATGAGCCAACATGCCCACCCTCAGTGAATTACTTTAATAGCCCTTTTCATGGGGAAAAAATTGCTTGAAAACATTTACAAATACTACAGTGTCACATATTTAAAGGTATTTTAAGCTCAAAACTGAAAACAAATTTGAAAGCCATGGTATAATTTCTCATCATCTGTGTCCATTCCCTCCTATGCTATTACTATATATATATATCCCAATAACTTAGCCGAGGCCAGTCTTTACACTTGAGACTTCAAGCTATGCTAGAAGCTGCTCTGGCATTTTTTCATCTCTTATGCATTTCTAATTTTCTGTCTTTACTGGAATATTCCCAACAGTTTACAAATATACTGCTGTTTTTACTGCATTAATACATATGAAATTCTTTGTCCTCCTTTTCAACTTGAAATACATTTTCTCTCTTTACTTTTATAGCAACACTTACTAAAATGTACGCACATTACACTGCCTCCTGTGTCTCTCTCTCTATGTTGAACACCAGTGATACAGAAGTTAAGAAGAAATTACTGCCTGGGCATGGTGGCTCATGCCTGTTATCCCAGCAGTTTGAATGGCTAAGGCGGGAAGATCACCCAAGGTCAGGAGTTCAAGACCAACCTGGCCAACATGGTGAAAGCCATCTCTATGAAAAATACACAAAATAGCCAGGCATGGTGGAGTGCACCTATAATCCCAGCTATCTGGAAAACTGAGGCAGGAAAATCACTTGAACCTGGGAGGCAGAGGTTGCAGTGAGCAGAGATCACGCCATTGCACTCCAGCCTGGATGACAGTGAGACTCCATCTCAAAACAAAATAAAAATGACTTAGTCAGATAGTAAGGATACAGAAGTCCTTGTTTAATGTTTTCCTTTTAATGAAAAGCGGCCCCAAGTCATTTTCCTTTCTAACAAAGAGCAACCTATAATTTGAACTGCAGACATAGATGCTGGCAGTTGTGCCAATCATGTTCAAAATGTCGGCCCATCTTTCCTTCTCTGCCAGCCATGTTTACAGTAAGAAACAGAAAAGGAGGCACTGGTCAAGGGGAAAGTTCATTTCCATAATATGGTTAGGGTGGGTTGACCAGCCATCCCCCAGCACTGTGTAAATATCACAGGTGATCGAACCAATCTGTGAGCTCTACATGAAACAGACACCTCCTCCTCAAGCCTGACAAAATCCTGTGCATTCACCTGAGGCCAGTACTTTTCCTCTCAGAAGTCTCCTCTCTCTCAATAGAGAGAGCTGTTTTCCTTTCTCTCTCTCTCTTTTTTTTTTTTCTGTTTTGCCTATTAAACCTCTGCTCCTAAACTTCTCATCCGTGTCCATGTCCTAAATTTTCCTAGTGCAAGAAAAGGAACCCCAAGTATTTATCTCAGTCAGTGTAGTCACTTCACCATTGCAATCAGACTTTTGCTCCTAGCTCTTCACCAAGGATATCAATATCTATTCAGTGTTCCCATGTCAAATCCACTGGTCATTCCTGAAACTCATGTTTCTAGATCAGTCATCAGCAGCATTTGTCAAAATTGATCTGAACATTCTTTCTCTTGAAACCCTTACTTAACATTCAGGATCTCATTCATCTTCTCTCTCTCTCTCTCTCTCTCTCTCTCTCTCTCTCTCTCTCTCTCTTCCCCTTGTGTGTGTGTGTGTGTGTGTGTGTGTGTGTGTGTGTGTGTGTGTGTGTGTGTGTGTCTGTTTTCTTCTTCGACACTGTTTGTGCTTATTCTTTACTTTTTCTTCTTCAAGTTCCATCCTCTAAATGTTTGAAAACTCTAGAACTAAATCCATAAACTTTTTTTTTTTGAATGTATTTTATTGCACTTTAGGTTCTGGGGTACATGTGCAGAACATGAAGGATTGTTGCATAAGTACATACATGGCAATGTGGTTTGCTGCTTCCATCCCCATCACCTGTATCTGGCATTTCTTCCCATGTTATGCCTCCCTAACTCCCTACCCCACATTGTCCCCCCTCTAGTCCCCGCACAATAGACCCCAGTGTGTGATGCTCCCCTCCCTGTGTCCACATGTTCTCATTGTTCAACACTCACCTATGAGTGAGAACATGCTGTGTTTGATTTTCTGTTCTTGTGTCAGTTTGCTGAGAATGATGGTGTCCAGATTCATCCATGTCCCTACAAAGGACACAAACTCATCATTTTTTATGGCTGCATAATATTCCATGGTGTATATGTGCCACATTTTCCTTGTGCAGTCTATCATCGATGGGCATTTGGGTTGGTTCCAGGTCTTTCCTATTGTAAACAGTGTTGCAAATGGACATACATGTGCATGTGTCTTTATAATAGAATGATTTATAATCCTTTGGATATATACCCAGTAATGGGATTGCTGGGTCAAATGGAATTTCTATTTCTAGATCCTTGAGGAATGGTCACACTGTCTTCCACAATGGTTGAACTAATTTACACTCCCACCAACAGTGTAAAAGTGTTCCTATTTCTCCACATTCTCTCTAGCATCTGTTGTCTCCAGATTTTTTTTAATGATCGCCATTCTAACTGGCATGAGATGGTATCTCAATGTGGTTTTGATTTGCATTTTTCTAATGAACAGTGATGATGAGCACTTTTTTTTCATGTGTTTGTTGACCTCATATATATCTTCTTTTGAAAAGAGTCTGTTGATACCCTTCACCCACTTTTGAATGGGTTTGTTTGTTTCGTTCTTGTAAATCTGTGTTAGATCTTTGTAGATTCTAGATACTAGCCTTCTGTCACATGGGTAGATTGCAAACATTTTTTCCCATTCTGTTGGTTGCTGTTTCACTCTAATGATTGTTTCTTTTGCTGTTCAGAAACTCTGGAGTTTAATTATTTCCCATTTGTCTATTTTGGCTTTTGTTGCCAATGCTTTTGGTATTTTAGCCATGAAGTCCTTGCCTATGCCTATGTCCTGAATGGTTTTGCCTAGGATTTCTTCTAGGGTTTTTATGGTGTTCGGTCTTATGTTTAAGTCTTTAATCCATCTGGAGTTAATTTTAGTGTAAGGTGTCAGGAAGGGGTCCAGTTTCTGCTTTCTGCACACTGCTAGTCAGTTTTCCCAACACCATTTACTAAACAAGGAATCATTTCCCCATTGCCTGTTTTTGTCAGGTTTGTCAAAGATCAGATGGTAAACTTTTTCTAAGTTATAAACTGCTTGCTCTTCTGAAGAACACAATGAAACTTCTTGTTGTCCTAATCCATCTTGCTCAGCATGATCATCCCTGTGTACAGTGCATCCATACTGTGTAAGCTGCTACCTGCCTGTTAGTCACTTTGTAGCTGTCTGGGTTATTAGATCTAGTGCCATGGTATCATAATGATTATATTCAAATAGCCCTCATTTTATTTAATAATGGCCCCAAAGCACAAGAGTAGTGAGGATGACAATTTAGATATGCCAAAGAGAAACCGTAAGTGTTTATTTTAAGTAAAAAGGAGACCTTGGTGTTTGTTGGCTAGGGCTCAGTGCTGTCTGAGGATTCAGGCATCCCCTAGGAATCTTGAAAGGTATCCTCCAGAAAAGGGGGACACTGCTATAAACACATAAAGAAAAAATAATACCGTATGTCCAAATCACTTTTCTAAAATATACTGCTCAAACATTCCTAAAATAGTTAATTATCTAAGCTATGACTTGAAAAAAGAATCAATTTAATTAATATATTTACTAACTGAAAATAAGGACCTCTCTGTTGTATAAACTTGATTCAAACTGGAAAAACTCATCTCTTATATAAAGCTTAGTTTCTTTATAGTTATTGTTTATATTTCAATGATCTGAACTAAAAATATTAGTAAGATAAGGATAGCTGTTTTATCTGAAAGATAGATGACATCTGAGGTAGTAATTCTATAATTAGAAGGATATGATCTGCATAAACTTTGGCAATGCTATCCAGAAACTCTTCGAGAGTAAAAGAAAATTCTGAGCTGGAAATTTCCCTAAAACATCTGTAAAATAGAAAAACTAGGAAAAGCACTTAATCTAGGGCTGAGTTGAATGTGACCTTAAACAAAGGGCAAAGTATTAATTAATTAATATTATCTATCCATAGCTGATACATCTATCTATCTATCTATCTATCTATCCATCCATCCATCATAATTTATATTGTTGAGGCAAATTTCAAGTAGTGGAATTTAGCCATAGAAAAAGAGCTATGTTAACTGGTCTTACTTTAAATTCATGCCAAGAAATCTCAAATGTGCCCTTAGTGCTGTCTGGACTTTCTAATACTTTTTAAATTAGTGTAATTCTCCTACTTTTAGAGAGGATTTTTTTTGCCCCCACAATGTTTTCTGTTTCTTCAAATGTACTCTACTTCTTGCCTCTGCTTTGCTGTAGCTATTGCATTTCTTTTCAGGTATGTCGAGAATACAGAGGTAATAAAAAAATGAATTTCCACATTTTTCTGTCTCCAAATTATTTGCACATGCCTATGTCTGCCTCCTGGCATTCTTTCTCTTTCCAGAATGAACAGCTCATGTTGGTGAATAAACACAATATCACAGGTGCATTAGATCCTACATTTTTCTTCTCATTCATTGACTTTGCATTTAAAATTGCCCAGTGTCTTCTGCATCATGATTTATTTTTATCTTTTTTTACTGAGTCATCCCTACCAGGATGTAAACAGGAGGCTTTAATATTGCCTAACTTAACACACACACAATCTTCTATTTCAGATACTTTCTCAAACCTCTGATATCTAGAACCTACTACAGCCTTTGTCTTTCTCAATATATACCTGTCATAGGTAATTTCATATATTCTTATGACCATAAATACCATATAAGTAAGTTATTGGTAAATACCAATTTTTAATTTTCAAAGCTTTCCTAAATTTCCAACTAGTATGCCTGTCTATTCCACATGCCCATTTGGCTAATACCCTAGAATCTACTCCTTCCCCAGGCTTTCTTTCACATTTATTAATGGCAAACTATTATTATAGTTTTCAGTGAAAAACTATGTAGTTATCTTTTACTACTGTTTTTCTCCCACAAAAATTCCAACAACAAATCCTCATTTGTCTACTCTCATAATAGATCAAGAATCTGATCTCTCACCACCAGCACCACAACAAGATTCTAAGCTACCTTCTCTTCTATTCTTATTTATTGCAATCGTTTTCTGATTTCCAGAATTACCCTTTCCCTCCAATACACTCATGACATTTTCTATACCTCATCACAATAGGAATTCTCAATATGACAAACGGAGTGATTAATGGCATACCATACCACATCTCTGCTAAAATTCTAATACTTTCTCATATCTCTCAAAATAAAATCCAAAGTCCTTACTGTATTTTGTCTCCATAACACTACTGATATAAACTCCTCCATACTCTAATTTGCTCACTGTATACCAGTCACACATACTCCTTTATGTTATTAAACATATTAAGTACTCAATAACTTTTTATTTCTGTCACCTCTGTCTTTAAAATTCATTCCTAGATATTTGCATGAATCAGACCTTCAATACTTCCATTTATTTGTTCAAATGTTAAGTTATCTTAGCAATCTCTTCTGAGCACTCTTGAAAGTAGGGTTCCCTACACACTTTATGCCTTTATTCACAAATTTTGTTGTTCATAGCACTTATAAACATTTGACATATTATGTATTTGGTTACTTATTGTCTGCATTTCCCTTCTAAGTTATAATCTTTATAAGAATAAAAAATTTGATCTCTTCACTTTGCCTAGAATAGTGCATGATATATAGATAGACATTATAAATATAGCTTAAATGATTGAGTTAATATGCATTAAAAGTAAGAATTTTATGTGAAAATTAAAACCAAAATTATGTATCAAGTGCCAGATTGTAGAAGTGAGATGGCCAAGAAATGGAATGTGGGGGAATGATAAACACTGTCTTAGGACGCATTTGGAATGCCAGTCTGAGAACCATGAGCATGTCTCTCAGTGCCGTTAGATTTGTCACAATCTGGCTATAGTAAATTCTGACATCAATTATTTGCATATAAATTGAAAGGCCATTTAGGGAATTTGTTGGATGGAAAGCTCTTCTTAAGTGCTTTACTACTGTTAGGGGTGTTATTTACAATTATAATTTTGAGTTAGAAACAATAACAGCAACATGGACCTCACTATTCTCCATATATACACATTGCATTTAATGGAACTACATAGCTTAGCCTCAAGCAAGAAGTTTAGAAAACTAGCAAATTCACATACTTCTTTTTCTTAAATATTCAAATTTTAATCCTGTATTTTTAATTTTTTTAAAACATAATCATTAGGGAAGAAGATAAAATAGATAGAATTATTGTGTGTGTGTGTATGTGTGTGTGTGTGTGTGTGTGTGTGTATCTCCATGAAATTTTAAAGTGCTCAGCAAATTTTATGAAATAAAGGAATTGTGATACTATGGCAAACATTTCTTTTCCTAATTTATAAAGCAAGAACAAGATAGGAAAGAGGTTAATGTACACCACACACACACACACACACACGAAGAAAATTAATGTACACCATACACACACACACACACACACACACACGAAGAAAACAGTTGTTAAAGTTTTCAGAACATATGCCATTGTAACAGTATTTACCACCCTGAATACCAAGCAAATAATATATTAGAGAAAATGGAGCAATAAAAAGTAAAAAAGTATTCAATATTTAAGACAACTAGAAACCATACACGATCTCAAACTGTGAATCTTTTAAATATGCTGCTGTATTAACAATCGAGAAAAAATGCTGAGTATAAATACATACTTCTGCAGGATTATATGCAGTGGTCAGAGTTCTCCATAAGTAGATAGAAAATCATAAACATAGAAACAACAAATTCATAAAGATTCTTGAATCTTTATGATGCTTTATAAATCATAAAGATTGTTCTGTGTGGGATTGCAGACTAAACTTCGGACCCTGATAAATGGAGCAACAATCTACTCTGAAGCTGCTAATTGTGGTCAGCTGAAGAAAGCAGTGTTAAGAACATAACTACAGGACCTTTGACAGAATTGCTATCTTGTCAACAAGGAAGATAGCAAGCTAGCCTGAAACAGAGTCAAACCTCTAGGGCAAAATGTGGTGACAAAATGCACTGAAATAATAGACATCATCCTATTAGCTCCATGCTCAAGCTCCTGACCCTAGCCCTTTCTCAGACATGTATTGGATAAAAGCCACACGAGAAAGCACGATCATTATTCAAAAATAACTAATGATAGTAAAGTAACCACAATGTAACTGTATCGTAAATAATGCTAAGACAATGAAAGAAAAAAGTATACCACATAAAAGACAGGAAAATAATACATGCAAAAATTATATCATAAAGCAGAGGAACTGTACAATATTTAAAAAGCAGTAAATAAATAATTGCTCAAGAAGTTAAATAAATTTTTTAAATGACCTGTCAAATAAAAGTTCAAGGTTCATAAATGAAATTCAAGTGCTTAAATAAAACATCATAAAAACATAATATTTGGCATTTTTAAAAAGAGTAGGTATAATACCAATAAAATATTGATATATGATAAATTTAGCAAAAACAGAACAGTAAAATTGAAATAATGATAATCTTTCAAAAAAGTTGACAAATATAAGTAATGGGACAAAGACTGTCTATTCAACAAATCATGCTGGGAAAATTGGGTAATGATATGCAGAAGAATGAAACTGGTTCCAATCTTTCACCATACATAAAAATTAACCGAAGATAGATAAAAGATTTAAATTGAAGCCCTCAAATTATAAGAATCCTAGAAGAAAATTAGGAAACACCATTCTGGACACTGACCCTGTGAAATAATTTCTGTCTAAGTCCTCAAAATTCATTGCAAGAAAAACAAAAATTGACAAGTGGGACCTAATTCAACTAAAGAGCTTTAGCACAGCAAAAGAAACTATCAACAGAGTGAACAGATACATTACAGAATGAGAGAAAGTGTTTGCAAACTCTGCATTCAACCAAGACCCAATATCCAGAAGCTATAAGAAACTTAAGCAATTCAACAAGCTAAAAACAAATAACCCATTATAAACTGGGCACAAGACATGACCAGATACTTCTCAAAATAAGACATACTAGTGGTCAACAGACGTATTTAAAAAATGCTCAACATCACTAATCATCAGAGAAATGCAAATCAAAACCACAGTGAAATACTATGCATACTGGACATGATGATTATTAAAAAGTGAGAAAAAAATACATAGGCTGGCAAGGCTGTTGAGAAAAGGGAATGTTTATACACTGTTGGTAGGAATGTAAATTAGTTCAGCCACTGTGGAAAACAGTTTGAAGCTTTCTCAAAGAACTTAAAACAGGACTACCATTCAACCCAGTCTCTCACTACTTGATGTATATCCAAAAAATAAATAAATCATTTTACCAAAAAGATACCTGCATTCATATGTTCATAGCAGCACTATTCACAATAGCAAAGACCTAGGTGCCCATCAACAGTGGATTGAATGAAGGAAATATAGTACATATAAACCACAGAATACTATGTAATCATTTAAAAAACAATGCAATCATGTCCTTTACAGCAACATGGATGCAGGTGGAAGCCATTACCCTAAGCAAATTAAGGCAAAAACAGAAAAGCAAATATTACATGTTCTAACTTAATGGGAGCTAAACATTGGGTACTCATGGATATAAAGATGACAACAATAGTCACAGTCACTAGGACTACCAGAGGGGGTAGTTATGGAATGGGACAAGATTTTAAAAGTAACTATGGGGTACTATGCTAACTACTTGGGTGATGGAATCAATTGTACCCCAAAACTCAGATCATGCAATCTACCCATGTAACAAAATTGCACAAGAACCCCTTAAATCTAAAATAAAAGTTAACATTTTAAAAATTACAAAAGTAAAATAAAAAGAAATAATATGTCAATATCTAAATAAATTTTATTTCACAATACAATGCTGATACGTAATTGGTAAATATATTCAATCATTTGCTGTATTAATATGACAAATGATGTATACCTTATATTCAACCTGATAGGTTTTAAAAGATATTTTATAAAATTTAGCATCTATTCTTGATTTTATAAAGGAAAGATAAACTAGGATAAAGTCCTATGTATTAAAATTATTTCATACACACATGCATTGATATAAAAAACTGAAGTATTTTGAAAGATGAAATTCTAATCTCTCAGGTCTGGTTAAGGATATGTACTATAATCGTTTATTTTTTGATATTTCTGAAAATACGACCTTAGGAAATAGACAAGAACAAAATCTAAGGCATATTATTATCAATAAGAAAGAAGGCAAAGTATCATCATCTTCAGATATGAAAATCAAAGTAATCATAGAGACAATTTTATGTTTTCTCCCAGATTATGTGAATATTTAAAAAAATTGTATTTTACTATGATAAGCAGTGCTGCAAGGAACATATGTGTGCATGTGTCTTTATAATAAACTATTTATAATCCTTTGGGTATATATATATCCAGGAATGGGATTGCTGGGTCAAATGATATTTCTATTTCTAGATCCTTGAGGAATCGCCACACTGTCTTCCACAATGATTCAACTAATTTACACTCCCACCAACAATGTAAAAGCATTTATAATTCTCCACATCCTCTCCAGGATCTTTTGTTTCCAGATTTTTAAATTATAGCTATTCTAACTGGCATGAGATGGTATATCAATGTGGTTTTGATTTGCATTTCTCTAATGACCAGTGATGATGAGCATTTTTTCATGTTTGTTGATCCCATAAATGTCTTCTTTTGAAAAATTCTGTTGATATCCTTTGCCCACTTTTTGATGTTTTTTTTTTTCTTGTAAGTTTGTTTTAGTTCTTGTAGATTCTAGAAATTAGCCCTTTGTCTGATGGGTAGCTTGCAAAAACTTTTTCCCTTTCTGTTGGTTGGCAGTTCACTCTAATGATTGTTTCTTTTGCTGTGCAGAAGCTCTTAAGTTTAATTAGATTCTGTTTGTCAATTTTGGTTTTTGTTGCCATTGCTTTTAATATTTCAGTCATGAAGTCCTTGCCTATGCCTATGTCCTCAATGGTATTGCCTAGGGTTTTTATGGTGTTAGGTCTTATGTTTAAATCTTTAATTAATCTGGAGAGTTAATTTTTGTATAAGGTGTAAGGAAGGGGTTCAGTTTCAGCTTTCAGCACATGGCTAGCCAGTTTTCCCAACAGTATTTATTAAACAGGGTGTCCTTTTCGCGTTACTCGTTTTTGTTAGATTTGTCAGAGATCAGATTGTTGGAGATGTGAGGTGATACTTCTGAGGCCTCTGCTCTGTTATATTGGTCTATATCTCTGTTTTGGTGCCAGTATCATGCTGTTTTGATTGCTGTAGCCATGCAGTATAGTTCGAAGTGAGGTATCATAATGCCACCAGCTCTGTTCTTTTTGCTTAGGATTGTCTAGGCTATGTGGGCTCGTTTTTGGTTCTATATGAAGTTTAAGGTGATTTCTTCCAGTTCTGTGAAGAAGGCCCATGGTAGCTTGATGGGGATAGCACTGAATCTATAAACGACTTTGGGCATTATGGCCGTTTTCACAATATTGATTCTTCCTAACCATGAACATGGAATGTTTTTTCATCTGTTTGTGTCCTCTCTTATTTCCTTGAACAGTGGTTTGTAGTTCTCCTTGAAAATGTCCTTCACATCCTTTGTTAGTTGTATTCCTAGGTATTTTATTCTCTTTGTGGCAATTGTGAATGGGAGTTCACTCATGATTTGGCTCTGTTTGTCTGTTATTGGTTTATAGGAAGGCTTGTGAATTTTGCACATTTATTTCGTATCCTGAGACTTTGCTGAAGTTGCTTATCATCTTAAGGAGATTTTGAGCTGAGATGACAGGGTCTTCTAAATATACAATCATGTCATCTGCAGATAGAGACAATTTGACATCCTCTTTTCCTAACTGAATACCCTTTATTTATTTTTCTTGCCTGATTGCTCAGCAAACTGACACAAGAACAGAAAAACAAACATGGCATATTCTCTCATATGTGGATATTGAACAATGAGAACACATGGACACAGAGAGGGGAACATCACACACTGGGGCCTGTTGGGGGTGAGGGGCTATGGGAAGGGTAGCCATGGGGTGGGGAGATTGGGGAGGGATATCATTGGGAGAAATACCTAATGTAGGTGACAGGGGATGGAGGCAGCAAACCACCATGGCATGTGTATACCTATGTAACAGTCCTGCAAGATCGGCACATGTACTCCAGAACTTAAAAAGTGTAATAAAAAAATTGTATTTTAATTTGTTTATTCAAATTTTTATTTTTCCTCTTTACAGTAGATTGAGATTTATTTATTGAAGTTTTTATTTTCCCTCTTTACAGTAAATTTCTGGTAATATTAGAAATTACAATATAATTTCTTAACTTCTTAAATTCTACTCCAAAATATTAGGTTGGTGTAAAAGTAATTGTAGTTTTTGCATTAAGTGTAATGGCAAAAACCATTATATAATACATAAAACCGATTTATGTGAAATGTAGAAACCTCGCAATGATATAAAACCATTTTACATTCCAAGAGAATTTTATGTTGGAATTGTTATAGGTATTACATTTTCATAATCTATAAATCCCACAAGAAAATGTTACATACATGCTTTTCTTTAAACATTAATGCAAATTTAAAAGAAATTAAGAGAAAAAGTGGACTTAAATGTTTACCCAGATATTTACCATAGTCAATGATCTTCATTCCTCTTGGAGGTCTAAATTTTCATCTGAAATTATTTCCCTTCAGCCTGAAGAACTTTCTTTACCAGTTCTTGTA
>PVKP010038709.1:0-20662 GCA_004027715.1 Plecturocebus donacophilus
CTGCAGGATGTTTGGCTGGATTCCTGCCTGACTACCCCCACCCTGTGGGGGATTTGCAGGGGGTGTAAGATGGAGGAGAGCTGGGAGTTACTAGAGTTCTTGGAGCAATCTACCGCCAGGATTAGGGAAGCCGGGGTGACCTGCCAGGGTTAGCGATGTGGGTGATTCACCGTCTGGGATTAGGGGTGAACAGAAGGCCACAGGGATCCTTCACTCACACTCTTGCTTTCTTGTTAGAATCTGCTTTTTGCTTTTCCTGAACTTCTGAACTTAGATTAGAAAGCAGTCGGCCTGCTTCTTGAGAAAGAAAAAGGCCAAAACAAGTGAGTCCCAAAGAGAAATAAATCTTGGGGTAATCATGAGAAAGAAAAACATGGACAGAGGGAATTGATCATGGAAGATACTATTAGATTATTAGAATAAAAAGGCCATATATAGATATAGAATGTTGGGTGAGTTGTGGGGGTTATAAAATACATAAATACGTAAGAATATGAAGAAGAAAATGCTTGATATTAATAGGGTGGAGTAAACTTTCAGGTCAGAGACCTTGCCTGACACGTAGGTAGTTTGCAACAAATGTTCACTGTATGACTAAATGGCAAACTACTGTTAGAGAAAAATGAATGAGTAAAAAGTCATTCATCAATCTGCATTTTAATTCACAAAGATTTTGTAAATGTTTTTAAAGTTGAAAAAGCTCCTACATTGATTCATTGGTTCAAAGAGCATGTGTGCCTACTATGTGCTAGTCAGAGGGATTGGAAAATCATATATCCCAGTTTCTCTGTATGTAAAAATGAGAAAACAGGCATGAGCTTCCTGTACCTCAGGTACCTTAAGGCAAGGCTAAGATCAGAACCCAGATATCCTGAATCATAGACTTTTGCATGTTCCACTAGGTCATCTATGGATAATCCATTCCTTTTATGGATTAAGTACACTGGGACTCCTGTGCCTACGTGTGCGTGTATAACCTTGTGTGGCAAACACACAGGACACTCTTCAGAAAAGAGTACACCCTTCAGAAATAACAATTTCACGTGAATGAGTGCCATCTTTCGGAAAGGGTATTTTAAAAATATATATAATTTCATACCAAGACAAGTCATAAAAGTGTATAACAGGTAAGAGAACCATACCTTCCTGAATTCCGATCAGGATAACCTGATCTAAAAATGTAAGAAAAATAAATGAAGAAAGTGTGTAATGATGCTGAAAATTCTAAAAGTACAATTTTAGTCACAGAAAATTTTGTCCCATGCTAAAAAAATTTTCAAAATGGACAACAGGGGATAATGCACATATTTCATTATGACTTTAGCCTGCTCTGGAGTAATGGAGAAATATTTAGGTCTGTTTAGCACATGTAACCCCAAGGGAGACAACTTGCTGTATACCTTAAGGTCATTCAGTTTCTTTCACTTTTATTCAGTAATTACAAGATAGTCTCTACTTTTAAATTTATTTTTCAGGTAGACATTTCTATCAAAAAGGTACATTTCCAGCCAGGCGTGGTGGCTCATGCCTGTAATCCCAGCATTTTGGGAAGCTGAGGTGGGGAGATTGCCTGAGCTCAGGAGCTCAAGACCAGCCTGGACAATATGGCAAAACCCCGTCTCTACCAATGATGCAAAAATTGCATGTCTGTGTCCCAGCTACTTGGGAGGCTGAGGTGGGAGAATCAGCCTAAGAGGTCAAGGCTGCAGTGAGTTGAGATCATGCCACTACACTCCAGCCTGGGTGACAGAGGGACACCCTGTCTCAAAAAAAAAAAAAAAAAAAAAAGGTACTTTTCCAACTAGTCAAAATGAGTGAGTATCACAGTCTACCTGGTAGTTACCTTTTTTTCTGAGTAAATCAGTAAATTGGCAGTTTGACTTATGAACGCTTTGCAGTTTGGTTATTGTGAATTAACTCCTCGGAAAGAACTGAACATCCTATTTCAGAATTTACAAAAGTAAGTCATATAATTTCTTCTTTAGTGTAGGACTGTGGTATAACAGTATGTGTTCCTATGTTCTGTGTACTGAAATTCTCAACCCGTGGAGATCTCATTGATACACTAACATCAAATGGCACTCATTCTAAAATATCCATTTACTAGGTCTGTTGTATTCATCTTATTTGTATCGTCTTGTAACTAGATGTTCATTGAAAATAAGCAAATGGATATATCCTTGCATATTTGTTGTTACAGAGAGAAGAGAATAAGAAAAACTCATCTACAGTAAAGTTTCTGTGTTTTTAGGGAATGTCTCAGCTTAATACAGATCCAGGCACTTCCAGAGGACAGAGAGCATAGAACAAATAAAGTGTCTTTATGTAAGTTCCAGATGATCCACAGGGGGAGAAAAGATGGGACCCTTCGGGTTTTTGGCTTCTGCCTTGTAGCCTCACCTTCAGAAATCCAGAAAAAGAGTTAAATTCCTTAGAGACTTAGAAGCACATAATTCAGAAAGGGAAGAAACCTATGGAGGTTAAGGGAGACAGAGAACGGGACACACTGCATGAGATCAGTAGGGAGGAAGAATTCTCGGTAGTTAATCCAGAGCACTTGAATTTGAGTTGGGTCTTGGCTTGCACTAATTAAGTTCAAGTGCAAGTACACAAGGCTCGCTGTTTTGTGGGCATCAAAGAAGTTCTGACAGGCAAGAGATGGGAATAGCTCCTCTTCACCCTCTTCAGCAAGGGAGTCATCAGGGCAGAGCAGAGGAGTAGCCATGCTGGGACCACTGGAGACCTCATAACTAGGAGGCCAAGCTGTTCATGCAGGAGGGGTCCATAGGATGGAACACGGAGATTGGTTTTGGACATTCAGGACAGTCTTTTTTTTCTAATTGACAAGGCAGTGTTTGAATCCACTCTGGTAAGGCTTCCCACGCTGGACTAGGGGATTTGGGAAAGGTGGTTTAGAGTTTTAGCAAATTTATTGATCTGTGCTGAGCCATATTGTAAAAAAATTATTATAACCTGTAATGGGTGGTATCATGTCCTTCCAAAATTTACATCCACCTGGAACCCTGAACTTACTTAAAAATAGGATCTTTGCAGATATAGTTAGTTCAGGTTCTAAGATAAAATCATACTGAATTTAGGGTGGGTCCTAAATTCAAAGCCTGGTGCCTCTGCAGAGGAAGAGAGGGAGATTTGAACACATACAGAGACACAGGGAAGAAAACTCTGTGGAGATGAAGACAGAAGTTAAAGTGATGCAGCCACAAGCCAGGGCTGCCAGGAGCCACCCGAAGCTGGACGAAGACATGGAACAGATTCTCCCTCAGAACCTCCAGAAGGAATAACCCTGCTAATGTGCTGGTTTCGAACGTTTGGACTCCAGATGGAGAGAATCATCTGTTGTTTTAAGCCACTGAGTTTGTGGTGATTTGTTATAGCAGTCCTAGGAAGCTAATATATAACCTTTAGTCCTCAATTTCAGATCCAGCCTCCAGTGGCCTGTGGAAATATGGGCTGCATGTTTAATTATTTAGCAATTGAGTAGAGATTAATTTTCATTCCACCTCAATTATTTCCTTCTCAAGTGCTCCATATACGCAAGCAAATCCACACAGATAAGTGCTCATGAATAGATTCAGGGGTCAGGGGGAGTCATATGAAATGCTCAAATCAGTTTTTTATTCATTCTCTGATTAATCTAGAGATGATGTACTTAAATTGCTCCATTTTAAATCAATATATTTTAAAATCTCCATCATATTTGCAATTTCTCTTATAAGAAAATATTTAGACTATCAGATAGAGTTTATTTTAATGAGTTATATAAATTCCATGGTGGAGTGGAACACTGAAGTGGCAGCAACAGATATTACTTTTATTTCCAAAAGAGATAGGTTTAACTACAGAATCACAAGCCCACAAAACCTGGAGTTGCAGCAGAGTTAGGACCATGGGATCCTTTTTTGTAAAATATGCGAATGATGGGTTCAAGACAGCTGTTCAGCTCAGAAACTCATATTCTTATTCTCCCTGTTCTTTGTCTACTGTCTTTCTTCTCATCAAACTTATGGATGAATGACACTACAAAGGAACACTCTTATTTGACAACACAGATTGATCAACACTGAAGAGGCTTTGACCAACGTCTCTTTTATCTTCAACCTTTAACTCAGCTTCCTCTCTACCACTGACCTCTATCAACTTGGTTCTTAAATTAAGCCAGATGCTTAAAATTTGGGGTTTCCCTGTGCCTTCCTCCAGCAGTAAATCCCAACAATGTTAAAACTTGCCCATTTTCTTTTGTCTAAATGTGTGTAAAATAATATGACTCTGAAAGAGTAGCATTTAATGCTATTTATTTTCCTTGCTCTCTTACTTCTTGAGATTCTACCTGTTTATTCTCTTCCACCTCCTCAGCATGTGCATAGTCTTTATTTTCCACCCCTGGCAGAGGTTTGCAGGTCAACTGTGGCATTGGTGAAAGTACCTAGCCCAAGTCCTTATGATTATTACTGCTCTGCTAACTTTGCAAAACAGCAAGAGATATGGAATAAAACAATAAATAAAAAGGTAGCATGTGCATTTTTTAAAAGTGTGTGCAAGAAAAGGGATGAAGAATGAAAATAAATTCCGTCAAAAAAAAGCAAAAACAACAACAAAAAGGACAAATGAATTGGTACTTGAGTCCAATTAGTTTATGTTAAGAAGAGAAAGTAGATTATTTGGTAGAAGAATGGAGATAAGAGTAAAAGGAATTAGTAAAAACGGAATCTGAAGGAGAGAAAAAAGAAGGTAGAGGCTATATAGAAAGAGAGAAAATAAATGAAATAGAAAAGGTTACACTTATACATTGTTGGTGAGAATGTGAATTAGTACAACTACTATGGAGAACAGTTTGGAGGTTCCTCAAAACCTAAAAGTTGAGCTACCATATGCTCTAGAAATCCCGTTGCTGGGCATACACCCAAAAGAAAGAAAATCAGTATATTGAAGAGATATTTGCACTTATTATTTGTTGCAGCACTGTTTACAATAGCTAAGATATGGAATCAGCCTACGTGTTTATCAACAGATGAATGGGTAAAGAAAATGTGGGATATATACACAATGAAGTACTACTCAGCCATATAAAAGAATGAAATCCAATCATCTGCAGCAACATGGATGGAATGAGAGATCATTACTTTAAGTAAAATAAGCCAGGCAAAGAAAGTCAAACATCTCATGTTCTCACTTATTTGTGGAATCTGAAAAATGAAATCAATTGAACTAAAGAGTAGAAAGATAGTTACCAGAGACTGGGAATGGTCGTGCGGGTTGGAGGAGAGGTGGGGATGGTTCATGGGAACAAAAAAATGGAAAAGAATGAGTAAGACCTACTATCAGCACAATAGGGCAACCATAGTCAATAATGAATGTAATTCAATTGTTTGTAACTCAAAGGATAAATGCTTGAGGGGATGGATAACCCCATGATGTGCTTATTTCACATCGCATGCCTGTATCAAAACATCTTGCGTACCCCATAAATATATACGCCTACTATGTACCCACAAAAATTTTAAAAAATAATTTGAAAATTAAAGAAATGAAATAGTTACAAAATAAGAAAGAAAAAGTAAAGAAAGAAAAATATATCAGTATGATGTATGAGAACAAGGACAAAAAATAATAAGGGAACAATTGAAGATGACACATGTGAATTTCAGGAAAAGTACATCTGCTCATCGCTTTCTAGTGGAAGGATTCCAGTAATTATGACAGTTTCTGTGTTTCCATTTGGCAGTCAGTATAATACAGTGGAAATACCTTTGGTCAGAAAGGACTGTATTCTAGTCATGTTTGTCACTGTCTAGTTGCATGATCACTGACCGGTCACTTAACCCTTCTGTTTTCTTCCCAAAATTAACAAAAAAACATATTTATGGGTTTTTTTTTCTTTTTAAGAAGCTATGACTTTATGTATTTCTGAAGACATTTTAGTTGATTAATCAGAAGTCGATATGGAAATTTTATTTGTAAATCCTTGTATTTATTCTAATATTTGTGTATTCACTGCAAATTAGTGATATTTTAATTTTCTTTATTCTTTTTTATATTATGCCAGTAGAAAGTCTTAACACATGAAAATAGGTAGGACAACTTGTCACGTTTAATGTATCTGGATTTGTGACAAAAAAACGAATGTGCTAAATTATTTCTAAAATGTTAGTTCAAGATGGTTCATTTAAATGGTTTCTTGAATTCCTGAGACATACGTTCTTTTAAAGTGTAAAAGATTCAGTGAAGGTCATAGGTTCATGGCCCAGCACTTATGTGCTGGGTTCAAATAAGAGAAAATCCAACTAAGTAGTGCCTTATACATATAATATGTCTGGAAGCTGGCAGTTGCTTATATAGCCTCAGCAATAAAATGGGATTATTCAGTGGAACTGGAGGATATTATGTTAAGTGAAATAAGCCAGGCGCCAAAAGACAAACTTCACATGTTCTCACTTATTTGTGGGAGCTAAAAATGAAAACAATTGAACTGATGGAGATAGAGAGTAGAATGATGGTTACCAGGGGCTGAGGAGGGTAGTGGAGAGTGGGAGTGGTTAATGGGCAAAAAAATATAGTTAGGTAGAATGAATAAAACCTAGTATTTGATAGCACAACAGGGTGACTACAGTCACAGTCAATAATAATTTACTGTACATTTTAAAATAACTAAAAGTGTAATTAGAATGTTTGTAACACAAAGAAATGATAAATGCCTGAGGTGATGACTACCCCATTTACCCTGATGTGATTCCTATGCATTGTATGCCTGTATCAAAATATCTCAGGTACCTCATAAATATAAACACCTTCAGTGTACCCATAAAATTTAAAAATTGAAAAGTTTTTAAAAAATGGGATCATCAAGAAACCTGATTCTTTTCATCCTTCCATTTTGTCATTCTCGGTGGTCTTTTCATATTTTCTTTTCTTTTCTTTTTTTTTTTTTTGCGATGGAGTCTCATTCTGTTACTGAGACTGGAGTGCAGTGGCGCAATCTCAGCTCACTGCAACTTCTGCCTCCTGGTTCAAGTGATTCTCCCATCTTGGTCTCCCAAGTAGCTGGGATTACAAGTGCCTGCCACCATGCCCAGCTAATTTTTATATTATTATTAGAGATGGGTTTTCAACATGTTGGCCAGGCTGGTCTTGAACTCCTGGCCTTAACTGATCCACTCACCTCGGCCTTCCAGAGTGCTGAAATATAGGCGTAAGCCACCATGCCTGGCCTCTTATTTTCATATTTGGACTTGTCCCATGGTTGCAAGATAACTGCCACATCACCAGGTTTAAATCTTTGTATCAATATCACAAACAGGAAGGGATACATTACTGTATTCTTTTGATGCAGAAAGGGAAATGCCAGGTTTCTCTATGTCTCATTAGCTAGAACTGCTTCAGATGCCACCTCTGGACCAACCATTCACAGAAGAGAATGAGATTATTATGAATGGCCTATACCAATCATATCTCATTCCTTGGGGCTATGTTAGGATCCCACACTGCCCAAGATCAGAGGACCTCTGCCCACTGCAAAATCATGTTTCTGTTCCAGGGAGGAAAGATATAATAACTACTGAGCAGTCAACTTGCAGAAAGACTTGTTACACCTATGAGATACATCATGTATAAAATCTGGAGACAGTGTTTCATTGCTAGTTCAGAATGGATCGATTGCACAGGATTTTGAACTAATGCATAAACACTTATTTTATTTTTATGAGACAGGATCTCACTCCCATGGCCCAGGCTGGAAAGCGGTGGTGCAGTCACAGCTCACTGCAGCCTTGAATTCCCAGGCTCAGGTGATCCTCTCACCTCGGCCCCCAAGTAGCTGAGACCCACAAGTGCTTGCCACCATGCTCAGCTAACTTTTGTGTTTTTTGTAGAGACAGGGTTTGCCATGTTGCCTTGGCTGGTCTCGAATTCCTGGGCTCAAGTGATTTGCTTGCCTTGGCCTCCCAAAGTGCTGAGATTACAGGCATGAGCCATTGTGCCCGTAACAAATGGAATGCTCCATCTAAGGATTATTCAGAGACTCAAAGCTTCCAATAAAATCATAGGTAACTAAAAAATGATTGCTAGAAGAAGATACTGAGGAGTGGAATGATTACTCCTACTTAAATAGCTCACTTCCATTAGAAAACAAACATATAAGTTCTCCTGATGTCACTTTTTGTATTTTCCTGTATCTACATGTATTTTTATTATTTATTTTCTCTTTAATCCTATTTCTGCATGGATTTTCCCCCCTACTTTTCTCTGTCTACCAGACTCTGAGTCAGCCTCTACTGTTCTAATATTAAATACACAGTGCAACACATTTGATACTTGCAATAGTTCATTGGTATTCTTCTGCACCTTCTTTAACCTCTTTCAAATATATGCTAAAATAATTAGCTCTTCTCCCTCCCACTGAAGCTGGGTTATCTCACTGATTTATATCATCCGGGCTTCTATCACCTTCCTTCACCCGACACACACATTTTGATTTTCTCTGTTCGCTCTCTTCAGAAATATTTGTGGCTGATATTTTGCCTTTGTAATCATGCAGAAGCAAGTGTAGACAAAACCATATTTTCTTCCTCCACAAAACTAGTGCTATGTATTGATCCTTCTCTCTGCTCACCTTGAACTCTTTAATTCTAATACATTCTAGTCTCTATTTTTACATTCACACACTTTGACCCTCTATCTTGCATTATTTTCATTTTGTTCTTTGCCTCTTTATCTGTCCAGCTAAGGCATATAGAGGTGCTAAAGCAAAGAATGCATTAAAGCATAATTTAACTAGCTTCCATGTCCCTAGCAGGTTCTATAAGGAAAGGAAAGCCTTGGAACATCTGGCATACCTCCCTTTTTTGCCAGAGGGGATAGGACAGAAAACTAGCTGTTTAGTATTAGGTGTATGGGAACCAGTGTAAGGTCAAGTGGAAATAGCCCCTTTTCCCAGAGGCTATTTCTAACTGGACTTAGGGAGAAAATAAAATAAAATAGAACATTTCAGGTACTAAAGAGAAATATTTTTTAAAATCTACTTTCCTACCTCTTTGCCATATCATAACAATTTTGATGGGATTCAAAGTGAAATGAAAAGTTAGCAAAAATCTGGCAAGTCTGAGGTATTCCAAATACTAAGCAAGTCAATTTGGTACTGAAATGAGTCTCTCATTTCTCTAAAAGGAACTAATATCAACTAAGTAGCTAACATATGCCAGGTACTGTGATTTTATACTTAATCTTGTGTTTAATTTAATCATCCATTACATTTCATTGTTCCTGATGTCTACACCGTAAAATCATAACAGATTTTTTCTTTATTATTATCAAAACAGCAATACCTCATTAAATGGGAGCAAACAGGGTACTTGTTAATTTACTTAATAAATGTATATAGTTTATAAAAGTATAAAGAATGTAAGACACTAAAGTTATCATGAGCATGTTTTAAAAATGTGAAATTAAAGTGGAAGAATGCTTAGACAAATTGGCTAAAATCCTTACATTGTTCTCAGCCAGTCAATTTTTACAAGAAACCTATTAGAATTCAAAATTTGCCAAAATGGGTTGCAGGGATTTTTACTAAAACAGGATGCATATTTCATTTCCTATACAAATTGAGGTAACTATCATTACATGAACTGACTTTAAGCCAGTGAATTTTAGTGGCATTTACCTGATCACATATCAAGGCTTTGAAATGGTAGCTGTTCGAATTCTTTGCATCTCTGGTGGTGTTAATGGTATCTGTGAGCCATTGTTTGCCCATCTTCTCACAGGTGACCCAATATGAACAGCATTAGCAAGGGGACACCCGTTTCAGCTGCTCTGCAGCCTGCTCCTGTCCCTTGACCCCTGACTGGACTCCGGCTCCATGTCTTATCTCCCTCTCCATGTTACAACTTTCTTTTGGCACAGGTGTGCTTGACTGTCAATGTTTACTTGCGTGCGCCTAACACTGAGTCTGAGTTTTGACTTCTGTTCAGTGCTCATGCCAACCTGGGTGCAACAACTTGTGAAATAGTCCACTGGTGATATTCGACACAGAGACCATGTGCCTCTTGGTGACAAGATCAAATCGCTCCCCAAGTCTGATCTAGTGCTGGCTGCAAAGGCTGCGTTATATTCAGCAAACACAGAGACTGCAGTGTGTGAGCTTTCTCAGGGCTATCACTGGCAATTTAAAATGAGGCATGCTATTAGAAATGGAAATAATGGGTGGCAAAGAGTTAGTGAGAGAGGAGGCTGCTGGAGAATGTTTGTGGCTTTTGTTCAGATAAATCACCTATAAACACTTTACCAACTTGAAGAAACTGGGTTATTTTGGCAATTCTAACCCAGAAGATACCTAGAGGATAATCAGAAGCCTCTGGGAAGAATCAAGGAGGAAAAGGTTGTGTGCACTAATGTTAGAAGTTCCTATGATGTGAAAGTATTAGGGATTGAAATTCATGTTTGCGAGTACTGTAGCTGCCTTGTATTTCCTGGCTGTGTAGAGAGCACAAACCAGCCGTGGCTGGAGACAGCAGTGCTTTTAATGATTTAGTTACCTTTTGGTAGCTTCAAAGCGAGAGTCTTAGATTGTATAGTTTATTCTCAGGAAATGAGTTAGTGTTTGGAAACTTTTTTTAAAAAATCAATGATATCGACTAATTCAAATTATGGACCAAGTATTATTAAGAAAATAATATTACCCAAGAAAGTATTTTAATAGAACATGGCTATGACTTTCAATGATATTGTAATATTTAGAATATGCAATTTATAATGTTATTTGTGGCTGCAAGAGTTCTGTTCAGATAATAAAATAATAATCACTATTATTATGTACCTACTTTTCACAGTCTAACACTAATACTGTGAAAAGTACATCGCAAATGTGATCTCATTCATGTGGGTATTTTATTCCTGTTTTATAGATGAAGACATTGATCCATAAAAAAATATTAAACGATAGCAGAGCTAGAAATCAAATCCAGGTATACCTTATTCTATTTGTAAAATGGAGAGAATAATAACTAGCACAGAGAGCAGTTGTGAGGATTAAATAAATCTAAGTACAAAGAAGCATCCAGTGAGCTTTTAAAATGATATGCAACTGGTCGACGTTATTAATATTGTTGATAGGCTTTAAAATAAGCTACCACTCTTTGCCCTTGGATAACTTTTTAAAATATTGAAGTATATTCCTTTTACACATCCCATCCTCATACTGTGTAAATTAAGTAAAAGAGGAACTATAAGCTGACAAGAAAATGCCCCTGGATCATTGAGTTATGATGCAGAAACAAAAGATAATGCCTTGAATGGCGTTGAGGAAGAGACCCCATGAACGTGAAGATTGTCTGGAGGGTAAGACAGCCACTTGGGAGAAGGCTGCTTGCTTCAACTTCAGGCTTGCTAATTAGTTTTACAGAAAAGCAGCTGTGTTACACTGCCCAAGGGGTCAACAGCTGCACATTTTTCACCCCACCTTTATGAGAGTCAAATTGTTTAAAAGCAAACAAATATTGGCATTTTTTTTTTCAAGAAAGCAAGTGGCAGATCCATTACTATAGTCCTCTGCATTCATCCTTATACAGCACATAATTTTTTAATATCCACATATATACCTATAGACACTGCAAACCGCAATCACTGATATTTATGGTGATGAACTCACAAATCCCTTCTAATAGCGAACTTATGTCCTCTGTGATCTGTGCAAGAAGAAAGTACAGTTGTAGAAAGCATAGAGTTTGTTATAAAAATGCTTTCCATGGAAAATAATTAAAATTAAAATTCTGCTCTCTACTTTCAATGTTAGTCTCTGGAAATATATTTAATTCATATTTACATATTACTATTATAAGCTGTTAAAATAGTAGCTTACAATTTATAAAGGCTTTTGTATATTTAACACACTTAGTATTCCTGGGAGTTGAGCATTATTATTGTTGTAAATTTTCAGTTTCTTTAAGAATACAGGCCGGGCCTGGGGGCTCATGCCTGTAATCCCAGTGCTTTGGGAGGCCAAGGTGGACGGATCATGAGGTCAGGAGATCAAGACCATCCTGGCTAACATAGTGAAATCCCGTCTCTACTAAAAACACACAAAAAATTAGCCAGGTGTGGTGGTGGGTGCCTGTAGTCCCAACTACTCTGGAGGCTGAGGCAGGAGAATCACTTGGACCCGGGAGGCAGAGGTTGCAGTGAGCCAAGATCACACCACTGCACTCCAGCCTGGATGACAGAGTGAGATTTCATCTCCAAAAAAAGAATACAGTACCAGAAATATACTATACTTCCTCAAAGGAGCCGATAATCATTCTCCTTAGTGTAAACCACATATATGTACCCTTGGTTTCCCCTGCATTCCTTGACTTTAGGAACCTCAAATCCTAATAAAATGAGTGTGTTTGGCCATTATATCAATCTTTGTAGTAAGCATGCTTTCTTTCTTTCTTTGCTCTGGTTTTTCTGTTTCATCAGCCTCAGATGATTATTGCATATATACATTTTCATAATCTGCTTCACATGTTTGAAACAGGGTGGTATGAGAGAGTCAATAAATGAATGCATGATTTGGTTCTTAGTACCTTATTTTATTTTATTTCATTTCATTTCATTTTTGAGACAGAATCTCATTCTGTCACCCAGGTTGGAGTGCAGTGGTGCAATCTTGGCTCACTGCTGCCTCTTCCTCCCAAGTTCAAGCAATTCTCCTGCCTCAGCCTCCCAAGTAGCTAGGATTATAGGTGTGAGTCACCATGCCTGGCTAATTTTTGCATTTTTAGTAGAGATGGGTTTTCAATATGTTGGCCGGGCTGGTCTCAAATTCCTGACCTCAGGTGATCTGCCTGCCTTGGCCTCCCAAAATGCTGGGATTACAGGTGTGAGCCACCGTGCCCGGCCACTACCTTGTTTTAGAGATAGGCAAAATTACATGAGCAACTTATAAAGCTCATAACTGACAAAGCTGGGCCTTCGAACCAGGTCTCCTGATTCCAAATCCTGTGTTGTTTCCAGAAGGATCCATCCTTTGAGAACAGAGCAGTTAAGATTTTATTGAATTAATGCCTTGCTCAGAGTAAAGCTATCATATTTTCTGCCCAAGCTTGTGATTGTTACCTCCACTATCTTCTTGAGAGTCCTTAAGCTCCTAAGAAGTAAACACAAAGGAAGGCTGCTCTTGGCATTCTCAGATGTTCCACACATTCAGTTAGGAGATTGGGCATGTTAAAAAGAGTAGGGAGTGAGGGGAGGGACTCTAAAACTTCAATTTAGCTGCTAAACACATTCCCTCCCATCTCATCCTAAATAGGAGGGAAAACCACTTCCTCCCAAACAGTCCATACATCTTTGCCTGTGGAGACAGTGCAGCAGCTGCCACCCAGTTCTCCCTGCAGCTCAGCATGAATTTTTCTCTTTGTTGGAAAGATGATATAAAAAGTCAATGCATTATTTATAGTAGTTATTTTCATCATTACACACATACTCACAATAATTGAAAGGTGGAAGTAGAGTATAATAAAATAGAATGGAAAGAAAATTATCCGCAGTAACTTCAGAAACATTTGTAGGAAATGTTCAGCTGCTTAAAAAAACCCACAAAATACAAAAAAAAAAAAAAAAAAAAAAAAAAAAAAAAAAAAAAAAAAAAAAAAAAACCACTGGATCTTAAAATACCATGTAAGCCACCCACATCTGCAAAGAGTTATTTCTGCTGCTATTTATTTGTCCAAAGCAATATAGTTAGTGTATAATAGAACCTGAGGGAGAATTCTCAATTCCCTCCATGTTGAAGGAGGGCTTGTAATGTAGTTATTCACTCTCAGAGTAAGCATAACTTCTGATAGTTGGCCCACCATTCTAATGACGCTAAGATAATAAGTTTTATTTTGACATTACTTCAGTCCATAATCAAGCACTACACCACTGACCCCAGCCAACTGGCTATCAAATATGTTTCAGTTACAAAGAGAACTAGTTGAGACCAAGTTGATGGATCAATCAAAATTTTTTCCTCATGAAACATACACACATGTACACACCCTACTGACGTGTTCCCACTGCTGTCTTCATCTACAAAAGATAGTGTACATTTATTAGGTATAAACAAGGCATTTTCTATAAGAAGACACTAAACTTCAGGCTTCCCATGTGTGATATGGAATATATGGATTGGGTAGCACACACACACACACACACAAGCCTCGGGAAAGAGGCTTTCAGATAAAAGTAACTGAAAGATCTTAAACACGAATAAAAATGTATTATCCTACATAATAAGAAGTTGGAGATTCTTATCAGAGTGGCTTCAATGCCAGTTGATGTCATGACTTAATGACATAATTGTAACTGAAGTTTGCCCCATCTTTTGGCTGTTAATGCCCTTGTTGACTTCACTGCAGTCCAGCTCCCTTCATGGTCACACAGTGTTGGCACAGTTCCAGATATCTTATGCTTTCACAGTAAGATCAAATGGAGAAAAGATCTCTTTCTTTCCATGAGCCTTTTTTATGGTAGTGAAACCTTTATGTGAAGTCATCCCACAGATTTCCCTTTGTGTTTCATTGGCTGGAATGCATCACGTGCCTTTCCCCATACCACAGGCAAACAGAATGAGGATGGCCAGGGTTGGCTAAATAAAGATAAGAAGAGAATGGGTGACCTGAATAAAATTGTAATTCTACCCAAATGGAAGAAGCAGAGGAATTGATATAGGGGTAGCAATAAAAAAATACCTCCTTCAGGTCCACCCTTTTTCTGATCAACATCTAAATATAGGCCTTTCATCCTATTCGTACTTGGAAAAAGTGCTCACATCTACATAAAATATGCCCACACCTCCCTGAAGGAAGATAACTCAACAGTCTCATCAGTCAATACCCAATTCTATATCTGAGATTTTGGGGCTTTTTTGATTTCTTCCATCATGATGTGTGAACATATGGTTTAGAAACAAGTTTTTATCACTAGCATATCCAATAAAAATACAATAAACGCTTCCCCTAAGCTTCCCTCACCCCCAGATCGACTTCAATTCTGAGAAGGAGACAACAGGAAATGATTGGCAGTTATCACTATTTCATAGCACTTACATTCTTGAGAGCAGCAAGGACTTCCTACCCTGCAAGTGGAGAAAGGAACCTTTTCACCCATTTCTACAGCTCCCATTCTAGTCTCGGGAATAGTTTTTCTTTTTTCAGTTGTGGTAGAAATGGCTAACTTCTCTCCAGTACCTCTGTCTTCTTCCTTTTGGCCACACAGCTAGCCCACCCTTTCCAGCCCTCCTCAAATTTAGTTGTAGCCTTCTAGACTGAGTTCTGTCTCACAGAATATTAGTGGAAGTGCCATGCATCACTTGTAGGCCGGGCTCATAAAACCACCAGCCTGTGTGCTTATGTGATGTTGCTTTTCCCTCTCCTACCTCAAGGCAGTGAAGATATTTGATAAGCTTAAAAGATATGTGTTGAATATAGTACAACAACTTCTTTCAGCCTGGATCCCGGCATTACCAGATGGATGAAGGCTGTACCAACATTTTCACTTTCTCAGTTCTGTTATATAAATAAGAAATAAATTCCTGTTGGGGTTTAAGATGTTTAAAGATTTGGTCTTTTTGTTATGGCAGTTACCTTACCCAGAACCAAGGCAATTCTCCTTTATGGCAATACTGAAGATGAATATTGGCGAAAATGCCTTTCTGGGGCTATACAGCTTTAGTATTTTATATCCAGTTGGTGAGAGTTTAGGAGCTCAGGGAATTGCCTTACTGTCTGAGAGGTCACAGGCCATTGTTTATTAACCTTGGCCTTTCCTTGGTAATACAATTCCTGTACGAACTCAATAGGCTTCAGGTGCTTCCAGTCAATTCCATGGGCTAATAACACAGCCAGTGATCTTTTCTAGAAATAGACTGTGAGTCTGAGAATTCCTGACTCCATTCCAGGGACTTCTACATGATGCCAGTCCTCCTAGACCTCAGATTAATGACCTCTGCCCTGAGTCAATTTAAAACAATAACCTTGGGTGGGAAGGCAATACCTATAATCCAATCTTTGCCATCTGGGCTTTTCTCTTTGTCAGGCAGAAACGACTTTATAAAAATTGTTTAAGACAGGTCTGGAAGATTAGGCTTGTCTATTGGCTCAAATTTATTTGTGGCTGCTAAATTTCCTGCTTCCCTCTTTAAGATGATACAGCCTTAGTCTTAACTTCCTTTCTCCATGGAACCCACTGAAAGGCATCCATTGTTGTTCTTACCATTCTCCCTAAGCCCAGTGTCTTCCTAGGCCCATGGTCTGTGTTCAAGAGCAACAGATGGTTTAACTGATTGCTGTATAACCTCAAAAAACTCACAACTTGCCAGCCTGGTCTCTCAGTGCCTTCTACAGAACCTTGTCCATTTACCCATTCTCTTATTTTAGTTTGTTACTTTCAGCACCCCACTTCTGCTTCAAATGTCTGCATCAGTAGGGTCTTTGGTTGCTAGAATAAGGAAGCAAATCTACCTGATTTAAGGAAAAATTGCGTTTACTAAAAGGATATTGGATACAAAATCATATAGGGATGAAAAACCATGATCAGAGGATGTGTGGTCAGAAATGATGGCACAGATCACTTGCAGAACTGACTAGGTGAGAACACAGCTTCCACTGCCACTAACCATGGCACCCTGCAGCTCACACTGTGGATGCCACCAGCATGGAGCCCTGGGTGCTGCTACTGTCACTGCCTCCAGTACTGCTTTGGGAAGTTAATCTTGCTTCCATAGCCCCTGCCACAAGAATGATTTTTTCTTTACCATTCCACATTCAGATCCCAATATAAATTCCACAAAGTTGCATCCTATTGGCTGAGCCTAGGTCTTGTACATACTACTGACCCCCAAGGGAGGCTGCAAAAATGAGGATCTGGCATTTGTTTCTAACTCTAACTGATAAAATGGGAACTCCCCCAATTAGAAAGTGGCTCAGATGTAGGGAAGCTAGAAAGAATGACAAATACGTCCTACTATCCTTTTCAGCAATTTGAAAATGTACTATCACAACTTCCATTTTCTAACAGAGAGGTAAAACTTACAATCCATATCAGTTCATTCAATAATACTTTTTTGTGCTTCCTGTGGATCAGACTCAATGGTAAGTTCATATTCTGAGCTTTTCATGCTTTTGAAAATAAGAGTCTCTTTTTCCTGCATCCCACCTCTAATACTGCCAGGGGCATCCCTGAGATGAGACCCAATCTAGGGCCCAGTATATTCCTTCAAAAGCTAGAGTCATCATAGAGAGGTTTCCACAGGGAGGTGAATATCTGGAGACTATGTAATTTTAATTCCAATCTACCTGGGTTAGAAATTTATTAGAAACACCTTGACAACTTCTTAACAAGGTTTACATATGAACCTGGAGCAAAGGCCCCAGAAGGCTAACACCAGCTGTCCTGAAACATACTTGTGGCTCAGCCTGAGCCAGCCTTCAAAGCACTTGTCCCAGTGTTTCCTTAAAACCTCGATGCCAGATAATTCCAGGGTTCCTCACAACACATTATCCTTGGCAAAAAGAAACTCCTTGGGCTATCTATTCTTCCCATATTTTTATGCCAAGGATTTTCTGTGTTTCCTCTCCCCTGGCCAGCCTCCTATTATTCAACTGTCTTGTAATATTTTATATTTCCAAGAAATTCCACTTCATAGTGAAGAAAAACTCCATCATTTTAATCATCTTCACAAGGGACTCATTACACCTTCTTGAAATTGATTTAAACCTGGTTTTCTCCCAAGCATAGAATTTCCCATAGCCATTTCAACTGAACTAATTATTCCTCCGTATCAGCATTATGTTGGTGCATGTGTGTGAGTGATGTGGAAGGGGAGAGAATCCCCATTATTGCTTCCAAAACATTGTTCCTCCATCATGGTATAAATACCCCTTGCCCTGTGAGAGTTGAACTCTGTAGCTCTACTACCCTCTGTGCTTCCCAACAGATAATCTTCTACAAATGCATAAATTTTTTCATTTGACTGACATTCTTTCTCTTTACCCTGGATCTAACCATTATCCTGGAAAACGTCTCTGCCTAATGCTGTCAAATGCCCAACATTCTAGCCTCATGGTGCCTTGTCATCCTCACCTCCAGTGTGACTCACAACCCTTACTCCACTCCATACCCATGACTGCTCAGTGGGTGTTTTCTTCCTCGGGGATTGCTTTGACACTGAAACCTTCAACTCAATTTCCCCATTTCTGATCATGAGCTCCTGTTCTAGTATTTTTCCTCATTAAATCCACTGCACTGATTCTTTGTCTGCGTTGAGACATTCAGTTGCTGAATTTCTTGATTTTCTCTCAATTTTGTTAGCCTCTTTGGATTTTCATTTCCTTCCTTATCCAATCTGAACTCAAGGGCCTGCTAACTCGTTTTCTTATCTATACCTTCAAATTGCTTCCTCATTTCACTTATACTTTGTACTCTCTCACAACTTCCCCAGAAAACCCTTGCTTTATATCAATCTGTCTGCTTTGTCAGCAACTCTAGCTAGGTCCATATGTTAGGTGCTTAATAAATATTGAATTAATTAAATTAATTACACTTGCTGCATTGGATATTACCCTTGCCTTTCACCATCGTAGAGCTGAATGTTTTAATTGCCTTTGAGTTACTGAAAATCTGCTACAATTGTTTCCCACTATGGCCAGTTCTAAAGAATCTTGTTTGATCTTCTCTAACAGTGCCTTATTATTAATGGTCAGCTACCAGGAACCTAATTTATCTGAAGTAAGTTAAGAGTAATTATGAATAATTCTTTTCAACATTTTTAGTAACTTTTCTGTTCTAGGACAGGGAAGGAAGATACAAAGCATGAAAATTGACTTTACATCATCAGAGACACATAGAGCCCACAGCATTGAGGCTGAGTCTTGAACTCTGAATAGAAAGTCTTCTGGGAGAGAAGGTGAACAAGAAATTTTAGGCAAAATTATATGCAAATTCAGAGGATGTGAAAGGTGTGATGTGTTTGGAGAAGGACAGAGGAAGGCAAGCCACATTTTATAAGTGCCTGTTTTTGCCAGCCCTGCATAAAGCACTTTGTATATATTACCTAGCAAGCAGTTCAGTGAACTTGAAAATAGGGAACCTGGAAGACGAAGGTGATGGAAGGTGTTAAAATGAGGCCAGAAAGTTACCATATTGCAAGGTTCTGAAAAACCTTACATGAAATTTAAGGCTTTTAGCTTTTCTTATAAGTTATGGGAAGTCATTTTATTATTTTAATAGAAAGTGACATGATCATATTTATATTTTGGGAAGATCGCTGGTGACAGTAAATTAATGAAGAAGTCTGAAAGTAAAAAGAAATCAGGAGCCTTTGTCTGAGTTCAGGTGAGGAAAGCCGCAGTGGTGCAGATGGAGAGGAGAGGCCAGAAAGACTTGGAGGAGGGAAGCAGTGGATTTGTGGTTTAAGTGGGAGAGAAAAAATGGAGCTATGAAAAATATTTGATGGTAGGTAATTCATTTTGGTCTTTTAATAATAATTCCTACTCCAGAGGATTTTACATCATCAAATGTTAAGGAGCTAATATATATAATACATTATAGTAATAAATGCAATACACTTGAGCATTGTGTTTGACTGTGAGCAACAGAAACCACTAAAGTCTAGGCTTAAATTAAGTATTAGGGGTTTCATTTTCTCACAAAAAAAAATCTGGAATCAGGTGGACCATGTCTGGTATAGCATTCTACAGTGTCACCAAGGAGTCAGTTCCTTCTAGTTTTCAGGGCTGCCATTTTTTAAATGTATGGTTTTGCCTCATGGTCATCAACCAGCAAGGGGTGCATATTCCACAGAGAAGAAAGGAGAGGCCTGAAGGGAAAAGGATGTATGCTCGCTGATTCCATCCTCCTTGTGTGGTGTACCCAAGAGCTCCACTCAATAGCCTACTGCTTCACAATGTTGTCCTCTGATGCAAAAATGACTAGAAAACAGTTTTTCTTAATTACATGCATTGCCTTAAAAGAAATGGGTTCTTTTAAAAATGGTTCTCTTCAAGGGAAAAGGGGCAGAACAAATATCAGCAGGCAATTAGCAGTGTCTGCCGTAGAATTATAGAAAAGAGAGGTGACACTGTAACACTGTACCCTGGTGCTTTTGACAATCTCTGTCTTAGAAACACCACAGGAGTTTCATGTGCTTCTTTGCGGTGCTTTGAAAAACAGAGGGTTTAAGTTGACATTAAATTTTAGGAAATTGAATGAGGATGTCATGAAAAAAGATAATCTCCCTAAAATGTGTTTCTTTTCATTTATGAATAGGGACGAATTCATCTCCTTAGTTCTTGGAGACACAATTTGCCTGCTTCTCTATGGACCCCAATCTATAGGCTGACACTGAGCCTAGGATACATCCCCTTTGTCCAAACAGGGGAGTTCTTCTGTTTGACCGTCCTCAGTCCCAGTGTCTTCTTGCAATACCTTCTTTCACTAGGAACCCAATCGAAATACTGGAATTCCATTTTTGCCTCACTCCCAGTTTTGCTAAGAATTTATAATCTGTTACAGTTAGTTATCCAGTTTTTTTTTTTTTTTTTTTTTTTTTTTTTTTTTTTTTTTTTTTTTTTTTTTTACTTTTTAAAAATATAACCTCTGCCTTACCTTAAAAGAAAAGAATTATAGATAC
>PVKP010038710.1:0-20671 GCA_004027715.1 Plecturocebus donacophilus
CTAAAGTGCTGGGATTACAGGTGTGAGCCACCACACCCAACCCACTACATCTATTTACTTGTTTATTGTGTCTGTTTTATCTACACTTGTATATGTACCACCTATCACAATGCGTGGAGCATAGTAGAAACTAACTAAATACTTGTTGAATATTGAATAAAATTTTCAGATTAATATAATTATCATTAGTAGTAGTAATAGAACAGTAGTGGTAACAGTATCACTAACATTTATTGAGTGTTTATTTTGTGCTGAGTACTGTTGAAGTTCTTTTTAAATATTACCTCGTATGGCCTGGCATGGTGGCTCACTCCTGTAATCCCAGAACTTTGGGAGGCTGGGGCGGCAGATCCCCTGAGGTCAGGAGACCAGCCTGGCCAACAGGGCGAAATCCTGTCTCTACTAAAAATACAAACAAATTAGCTGAGCGTGGTGGCACATGCCTGTAATCCCAGCTACTTAGGAGGCTGAGGCAAGAGAATTGCTTGAACCCAGGAGACAGAGGTTGCAGGTTGCAGTGAGCCGAGATCACCCCACTGCACTGCAGCCTGGGCAACAGAGTGAGACTCTATCTTAAAAATATTATAACAATAAATAAATAATATTACCTCATTTACTGATCTGGAGACGCCTATAAGGTAGGTTTCTATTATTTCTCATTATGATGAGAAAACTAGGACACAGAGATGTCCAGTAATTTTCCCAAGGTCACACTGCTAGTAAGTAGCAAAACAAAGATTCAAACCGAGGCAATCTGGCTCCAGAGTCCCAGTTACAATGTTATTCTACACTGGTTTAATTAACTTTTTCAGAATGACCCAGCTGCTTAATAGCAGATGCAGAATTTGAGCCTAGGTCTAGCTAACTGCAGAGCCTTCGCTCTTTAAGGCTATACTTACTCTTTGTGGCTAATTGTCTGGCCGTTCACAGTTGTCCATATAAATGATGCCCCTATGGTTGCACAATAATCTACATGGCTCTTTGTGGCAACCTTCGTAATATAATTAGAAACCAAGTATTCTGACCTCTGGAGATGAGCAGTCAGGTGTGATCGAAAACAAGACTCATGGGTCCAAATACTGAAAGCAGGCTGCAAATGTTCACCTGCTGTGTCAGTTTGGGTACTACAGGAAACAGAAGCCAAGGTGGAATTAGAAGCGTAAGATTTATTAGAAGAAATGCCCATGAAAGAAAAAGGGAAGCGAGAGCAAGAGCGGGTGGGGAGGGTCTGAGACCACAAGGAAGTTCTGACACTTGTCAAGGAAGAGAAGGAAGGAAGGAAGATTGGGTAGGAAGAGTATCCAGTTGCAGCAAGGCTCTGAGGAAATCTGGGCCAGGTCGATGGAAAGCCCAGGTCAATGATTGCCCAGTGAAGGAGTCCAGCACTGGGCAGAAATGGCCTGGCTCCAGCATGCCTTTCTCAGTCATTGCTGGGAACAGCCCCATGGAGAGTGTGCCCTTGGCATAAATGATCACAGAGCTGTCAGCCACCCATGCTCATTGCAACTGGTTCTCTTGAAAGGAGGTCTTGGCCGGGCGCAGTGGCTTACACCTGTAATCACAGCACTTTGGGAGGCTGAGGTGGGCAAATCATGAGGTCAGGAGATCAAGACCATCCTGGCTAACATGGTGAAACCCCGTCTCTACTAAAAATACAAGAAATTAGCCGGACGTGGTAGCACGCGCCTGTAGTCCCAGCTGCTCAGGAGGCTGAGGCAAGAGAATCTCTTGAACCCGGGAGGCAGAGGTTGCAGTGAGCCAAGATCGCGCCACTGTACTCTAGCCTGGGAGACAGAGCAAGACTCTGTCTCAAAAAAAAAAAAAAAAAAAAAAAAAGAAGAAAGAAAGACAGAAAGGAAGTCTAGATGGTGCTTTTCCATGGTTGCCATACCCATGTACCATGAGTTAAACTTCCCCAAGGAAACAGTAGGGAGCTAACCACATGAGATAAGCAATCAGTGTCCGTTGTCTACACTGCTTCTTACAACACACATAGTTAACACAGCTGAGTATGTTTTTTTCCTTCAAAACATGTTGGTTTGGCCTTACTAAAAGTGTCAGCTCATTTAAAGAAAAATGTATGTTTTCCTGAAGAAGAGTAGGTGGAGCATTTTCTCATTTATTTTTCTACCATGAACATATTTGAATTGCCACAAAGAAGTTACTATGGAAACTGCTCTCAAACTTGCAAGATAAAAGGTAAAAATGGAACACTTTGTTGACATGCAAATAGTTAGTCTCTGGAGAGCACTTTTTAACAAACTCTCCTGGTCTGATTTTTCTGAGTCCTTTAAAGATTCTCTTGAATTAAAAGTGGACAGGCAGATTTTTTGGTGTTACATTCCAGATGGCTCCAGCTGACTGCAAATGTCACAGGTGACAACTCTAGGATGAGTCTAGATATATGCAAACGTGGTTTTGGAATGAGCAAAAAGGCTGACAGTGCTCTGCTGTGAACACCCAAACAGGCCCAGGGAAGGAAAGGTGGTTGTTTTTGGGCCAGGCTCATTCTGCAGATGTACTCTGGACTGATTTGTTTGAAAGTTAACTTGCTGAGCTCTTATTTATGCAAAGTAGTTTCTCTTTCTTATCTCCTCTGGCCACATTCTTTCTTTGGGATCTTGAGCTGGATAGTCTCTTCAACACAAAACACAAACTTCTTATTTGAAAGCTTTATTCCTTTACCCATATCTGCTCATCTTTACCTGCCCCCCCATCCACCACTCCAACTCACTTTGTGTCAGCCCAAGTAATCCTATCATTACAGAGCTCTGAGATAACTTTGGATTTCTGCTTGTTGTACTTTTCTGCCTGTCAATTCCTTCAACCTTGCTTCTCTCTCTTGGGGCTTCAATCCCAAAGCCTTACTGAAACCTTTTTCAAAGCTGCTTTTGGTAATTAAGTGAATCCAACTTGAAGAGGGTTGCCTGTGGTCTCAGTTACTTGAGAGACTGAAGTGGGAGAAATGGTGGAGCCCAGGAGTTTCAGACCAGCTGGGGCAACAGAATGAGATGTCCAACTCAAAAAAAAAAGAGGTGATTTGACTTGAGGGACACAGATCAGAGGATGTTTATTTGGGATTATTGTTACCTAGCTTCATGACTAGCAACTGTCAATTTCACTTCTTTGTGAATCAGAGTCTATCTTTTAAAGGATCCTTCCACTTCAGACTCCCAAGTAACTGGCATCACAGGTGTGTGCTCCAACACCTGGCAATTTTTTTTTTATTTGAGATGGAATCTCGCACTGTAGCCTGGGCTGGAGTGCAATGGCACGATCTTTGCTCACTGCAACCTCTGACTCCTTGGTTCACACAGTTCTTCTGCCTCAGCCTCTCGAGTAGCTGGTATTAAGTGTGTACCACACCCACTAATGTTTTGTATTTTTAGTAGGGATGGGGTTTCACCATGTTGGCCAGACTGGTCTTGAACTCCTGACCTCGTGATCTGCTCACCTCGGCCTCCCAAAGTGTTGTGATTACAGACATGAACCACTGCACCTGGCCTTTTTTTTTGTAAAGACATGAGGGCGGGTGTTGAGTATCTCACTTTGTTGGCAGGCTGGTCTCAAACTCCTGGGCTCGAGTGATCCTCCTGCCTCGGCCTCCCAGCCTCCCAGTCTCCCAAAGTACTGTGATAACAGGCGTGAGTCACTGTGCCCAGCCTGTAATAAACTATTGTAGAACCTAAGATTGGCCTTTTAAGATGTCTTTACAGGCTTTTGTATTTCTGACAAATGGATAGCCCTACCCAGACCAGCCACTTCTCTGCTGGCCCTCCACCCAGAAGCTAACTCAGCAAAGGAGGACCATTTTCCACACTCCTCTGATTGCATCCCCAACCAATCAGCAACACCAATACCCTAGCCCCCTGCCCACCAAACCATCTTGAAAAACCCTGTCTTTCAAATTTTCAGGAAGATTGATTTGAGTAATAACTGCCTCTCAAGTGGCACGGCCAGCCTTGTGTCAAACTCTTTACTGCAATGATGCAGTCTCAGTGAATTGATTTTATCTGTGAAGCGGGCAGAAAGAAACTGCTGAGCAAATTACACTATCTGCAATTATCTTAAATGTTTCCTTGACTATTATATGTTTCTTCCAATGACCTTTAAATTCCAAGAGAGCTGGGCCCCTAACTGTATTTCCCACTTCTGGCACATACAAAATGCTCAATAAATATTTGTAGAATGAAAAGAACTATTCAATTTCAGCAGATGGATCAAATGAAACTTAAGGTTGCTTGAAGCTTTAACGTGAGCATTCATAAAAATGAGTAAGTGGAAAAGGAAGTGATGACAACCATTGCAACAAAGCAATGAAAGCAGTGTGCATATTTATGTTTAAAAAACACAAACCTGTCAAGCCCTTGAATGTCTGATTTATGAAATACATATATGTGTATGTGTGAGTGTATACATAATGTTGGCTTTTTAGTTTCACATGGAGTGTGAACTCAGTTTTGGAGGATAATAATAAAGTATTTAACAAGGATTTCAGGTAGTTGTCTAAATATAAAATATTGCATCATAGAATTAGAGTGGAAAAGGATTTAGAATACAAGTTCTTCAATTTACAGGGGTGGAAACTAAGGCCTAGAGATCTAAGTATATTTTGGCATTGGGAAATAAATAGGGTGATGTGCCTGTTGATGAAGAATACATCTGGCAATAATACTTCTGTATAAGCGTTACTAATAACATAGCAATACCGCCTTACATTTGAAAAGAGTGTTTGAGTGTGACTAGATCCTGCACCAGTGGTTCTGAAACTTGAGCGTGATCAGAATCACCTGGAGGATTTGTTAAAGCGCAGATCGCTGGGCCCCACCTCCAAAATTTCTGGCTCGGTAGGTCTGGAGCAAGGGACCGTAGGTCTGGAGCAAGGGACGGGGAGAACTTAAGAGAAACCATCCCAACTCCGCTCAGCTCTAGCAACTGAACCGGCCCCGCTCGGTACGCAGGGAAACTACAAGTCCCGGCATGTCCCGCGCGCAGCGGCGGAAAGTCGGGTACTTCCGCTCCACGCAGCGCCTCTGCTGCCGCGTCTCGACGTGTCACCGGCGGCGCTGCTGCTGTGGCAAAGGAAGGTGCTGACTGGGGGAGTTCGAGGCGGCGGGCGGCTGACCCCGGCCTGGAACTGCCCCGGCACGGAAGTGTTCCGGGGTCCGTGGGGAGCAGGAGAGGGAGGCGGCGGGCCAGTCCCACGCGGGGCACGATGTTGAACATGTGGAAGGTGCGCGAGCTGGTGGACAAAGCGTGAGTATCGGGGGGCAGTTGTGGCCGAGGCCCACGCAGAGGAGGGGTTACTGGGAGAGAGAGCTGGCCTTGGGCGAGGGGTTGCCCGCGTCACGCCCCCTGGCTCTGCCAGCCCCATCATGGCGGCGACCCATTCCTTCCCTGCCCGGGGCCTCATCCCCGCTTGCGAGGCTGGGGAGGGACCTTCCCTCGTTTTAAAAACGTCCTCTTAGCCACCCTTCTCTCCTTTCCAGGCCTTCCTATCCCTTCCCCTATTCCAACCCCTGGGTGCCGTCGACGCTTTGGTCAGAGGAGGCAGATTGTCTGCAGCTGGGTCACTGCCCTGGCCGGAGGACTGTCTTAGCCTCAGGCTGTGGGCTTTGCCTCCTGGGCAGCAGGGAAGATTTGGGAGGGGGGGCACAATGCACTGGTTCTCTGTGTCTCTCGGGGTGTAGTACGGAGGGACCTTAGACCTGGTTGGGGTGTGTCTTTTACCTTCCTGGCCTCCTCTTAATTCCTAATGAACCTGAAGTGTTGGAGTGGGTGGTAAGTGTAACAAGTGGCTATTGTGGTAAGGCTGAAGTTACTCAAGAAGAGACTCATCCTTTGCTTTTCTAACACTAGTGAAAGTAGATCACTGTATAATTTCTTGTGATTTTCTTCTTTTTCCACTACACATCATTTTTGTTGTGCTACTTGTTCCATTCGATTAAATGAAGAGGTCATTAAGAAATTTCCCCTTAAGAAGAAAACCCAGGTTTATATCCTGTTGATCTGCTTTTAAAAGCAGCTAAAAAGACCATTACGTAGTTGATTTCCTTTAAGACTGAAATAACTTTAGTCTCTTACTTGCACAAGGAAAACCTTAACATTTAAAATGAGTATATCAGATATACAGTGGTTAAGTAAGGTCTTCTAGGCCAGCAGGAAATAAAGTTTAAGAATTTAACCAGTCCTCTTCCTTTTAGGTTTTAGTGATTATGCAATAAGTGTGGTGAGAAAAACAGTTCATTTGTGCCACCTACCTAACCTAAAAAAGCAGGAAGTATAGATAGCAAACTGTTTTCTTAACACCAGAAAACAAAATAATTTCCAGTGCCTTGTCTGATGCATCAGTTAGAACTTAGAGCGTGACCATGTTTTTATATTTTCTATGCTACCAAGAAGGCAATAGAGTGCCTAAGGAGCATGGGTTTCAGAACCTGCAGTTTGGGGAAGTTACTCATCCTCACAGTGCCCTAGTTTTCTCTGGTGCAAAATGAAAATGCAATGACACCTACCTTGGAATGTTATAGTGACGCTTAAGGGTTAAGGGATTATATTGCATATAAAGCCCTTAGCATAATATGTTAAGATCAGTGTACTTTTGAAACTAGCAAATGTTTTGCATTTAGAGTGAGATAAGATAAACCTCTTTGAGAAGCTCCAAGTTTGAGAAGTTATTTGCTTTAATGATTTTTCTTTACAACTACTCATTTGGCTATTGAGGCCTCTGCTATTTATTTCGGACTATTTAGCTGTTTATATATTCTTTGCTTTTGCTTACCAAAGATGAAATAAACTAATAGTTCTTTTCCAGACCCAGGATCATTGGCATTTTTTTGAGTATATTGTATAAAGATTAGAATATCAACTTAAATAGTTTTTTAAAGGCCAAAAGAAGGCCTCAAAGCTACTTTTTTTTTTTTTTTTTTTGATGGAGCCTCTGTCTTTTGTGTGATCATAACTCACTGCATCCTCCAACTCTTGAGCTCAAGTGATCATCCCGCCTTAGCCTCCCGAGTTGCCAGGACTGCAGGCATGCACCACTATGCCTGGCACTGCCTCTTTATTTCTGACTCAGAGGTCAGCAGAATAAAACCACTAACACCTTATTCTCTTAGAGGACTAAATCTGTGGTACTCAAAAATTTGAAGAGGCTATACATTGTTCATAAGACAGAAATCAAGGCAGTATTCCTGCTATTGTTGTACCTTTCATATTTGCTTATCACACTTGTTACGTGCTTTAGGTTAAATTTGCCATGCAAGTAGTTATCATTCTAATGGAAAACTATTGTTGAAAAATAATATCTGTCCTTTTACTACCCAATTTAGGATGTAGACTTGAACCAAATTATTCGAGAACATAGAAGAATGTTGCTACCAAGGACTTTTTAAGGCTTTTGTGGGTGTCTGACCCATATTAAGATTAGAACATGAGGTTAATTTACTGATGAGTACTCGGGATTTTAATTTTCATCTTTCACTGACGAGAAAATATTCTTCCCCCCAAGTGTAAGCATCTTACAGAACTGTGGATCTGTTAGACTGTGCACCTAATACCATAATAGAGGTGCAGCAGATCCATAGAATGATTGCTCTGATTATCAGAGGGATAAAATGATGAAGGAACTTGCAAATGAAGAAACAGTGAAGTGATTAAGGACTGTACAGATAACTGGATCAGTAAAATGAGGGCTTATATAAGAGAAAGGTTAGGGGGTTTGGCTGTCTGGTTCATATTGGGGCATTGCCTTTTTAATTAGCTGTATGTATGATTTGAGGCAGAATCATGAATTTCCAGACTTTGGGTTCCTTATCTGTAAAATGAGGGGACCCAGCTAGATAGAGTAAGACTTTTTTCACCTTTGATGGCTATTGGAGAAATGCATTTCCATCAAGGAAAAATAGTTGAACTAATTTTTACAATAGCAGACACATTTTGGAGTCATTATCCTCTGTAGACAATTTAGGCTAAAAAGGGAAATTTTCTTAAAAAGTGGTAATCAATAAATGTTATATTTAAATATTTTATGCAATAAATACAGACCATGATTCAGGAAGACTAGGACTTTTAGTGTATATTGATACCCAGTGAGTTTTTACTTCAGAAAAAAAATGTACTCTTGAAAAATGTGTTTCCTGGAGACACTCTTAGATTCAGTATGGTAGCAGTTCTTGAGTTTAGAGATGTATTTCTTTTTTTTTTTTTTTTTTTTTTTTGAGATGGAGTTTCACTCTTGTCTCCCAGGCTGGAGTGCAGTGGCGCGGTCTTGGCTCACTGCAACTTGTACCTCCAGGGTTAAAGTGATTCTTCTGCCTCAGCCTCCCTAGTAGCTGGAATTACAGGTGCCTGCCACCACACCCGGCTAATTTGTATATTTCTAGTAGAGACAGGATTTCGCCATGTTGACCAGGCTGGTCTTGAAATCCTGACCTCAGGTGATCCACCCACCTCGGCCACCCAAAATGATAATGATGTATTTCAAATATTGGCTTTTGAGACATTGAAGACTTTTTCTGGAAGTGGGGTATATTTTCCACAATTGCTGCATCTCCTGGTGGTAGTAGAGGGATTTGTTTTGCAGAACATTGTGGAACTGAGGGGAAGCAGATAAAGCCACAGGCCTACCAGAGCTTGGAGTGCCAGTATCTTCCCACTCATTGCCAAGTTGCATAAAAGGCGATGTGGCAGGAAAGAATAAGTGGCACCATTCCCATCAACTAGGAACACTAGCTTAACCGTTGTCATCCTGTGACCTGTCTCCCGTTACCTGTGGCTGTAATAAAATTGGACATGTTTATATTTTGTCATCGTATGCATGGTAAAATTGAAAGTTGCTGCAGTTCTATTTTCTCTCCAGATTTGAGTAATGTATTGAAGGTGACACAGTAGTGGTAGATCAGAACTGCTACTTATTCAAGCTCAGTGAATTCTTCTCTTTCCTTGCAAGGAGTAATATTAGTGGTAAATCTATTTGAGCAATGCCTCTTTTTTTTTTTTTACTGAGACAGTCTCACTCTATCTCCCCCAGGCTGCAGTGCAGTGGCTCGATCTCAGCTCTCTGCAATCTCTACCTCTCAGTTTCAAGTGATTCTCCTGCCTCAGCCTCCCAAGTAGCTGAGATTATAGGCACCTGCTTCCATGCCTGGCTAATTTTTCTATTTTCAGTAGAGATGTGGTTTTGCCTTGTTGGCCAGGCCTGTCTCAAACCCGTGACCTCAGGTGATCCACTTTCCTTGGCCTCCCAAAGTGCTGGGATTACAGGTGTGAGCCACCGCACCCAGCCTCTGTGGCCCTTTTTATGATAATGATTCAAACAACTCTGGCTGAGGTCCTAAGGCAACAGCTGTGGATCTCCATTTTAAGTTATCCTCCTAAGGATAGCTTGCATTTTCCTTCATAAGTTGATTTTTATTGATTATATTTGCTTGGTTTTAGATCCTAAATGTTTAGATAATGTAATAGAGCTGTAGAAACTATTGTTCTAGTCTCCTGACTCCAGAGGGAGAAACTTTTGCATTTATAAAGAATAGTACATTCATTTATTTCAGCAGAGAATACATTTATTGTTTATTGGATTCATACTCTAGTTTCTTTTTATTTTTTATTTTTGAGACAGGGTCACACTCAGTTCTCCAGGCTGGAGCATGGTGAGGCAAACATGCATACTGCAGCAGGGACCACAACCGTGCCACCATGCTTGGCTAATTTTTAAAAATTTTTTTGTAGAGAATAGTTCTTGCAGTGTTGAACAGGCTGATCTTGAACTCCTGGACTCAGGCAGTCCTCCTGCCTGAGCATTCCAAAGTGCAGGCAGGAGCCACTGCATCTGGTCTAGTACTCTATTTTCTGAACTTGAAACATAAAATACCTGCCTTCAAGAACCTTACCTCTACAAATACACTACAACTTGAACAGATTTGTTTTTCTTTTCTTTCAGTCTTCAGCTGTTGTTCCCTTTATTTTCCTTATCAGTAAATTTCTGATCAGTTTGCTTCTTGGAATTTGAAAGCAGAGATAGTAAGATAATTGTCAGCTTACTAGATTTCCCAACGTCAACTTTTCCTTGAACCAATTGTAAGTAATTGTTATTGCTGAAACAATGAATTAATTATCCTCCTCCTTTTCTAGTAACTGGACAAAAGTAGATATTAAGAATTTAATTCCAAAGAAAGATGAGTTTGGTTTATCTTCTGCTAGCATTTCTTAGGGCTAATTTTCTGTAGTTTAATCTATTTAGTACTACTGTCAAGGTGCTTTTAAAAAGCACTTAACTGCCTCTTATGTTTTCTTGCACGCTTTAGTATTAGTTTACAAGCAGTTTCTTATCTATTTACTGATATGTCCATTGAAAGTACTTAGCCTTTTTTATTTTGAGTGCCATTTGCTAGTACTCCAAGGTTTCACAATATACCTCCACAGTTGAATCTTTTTTCATATTTTCTTTTTTTCTTGAGATGGAGACTTGCTCTGTCATCCAGGCTGGAGTATAGTGGAGTTATCTCAATTTACTGCAATCTCCGACTCCCAGATTCCATCAATTCTCCTGCCTCAGCCTCCTGAGTAGATGGGATTATAGGTGCTTGTCTCCATGCCTGGCTAATTGACACACAATAAACTCTTAAAACATCTATTAGTATTACTGGTTTTTTTTTTTTTCTTTTTATTTTAAAGATGGGGTTTCACCATTGTTGGTCAGGCTGGTCTTGAACTCCCAACCTCAGGTGATCCACCCACCTTGGCCTCCAAAGTGCTTGGATTACAGGCGTGAGCCACCATGCCCAGCCTAGTATTATTACTGTTATACACAAAGCAGTATAACACTAGAAAAATCAAAGGAATAGAGTGTTTGAGAAAATAAAGATACAGACTAGGTTATTTATAAGTATGTAGGAACTGTATCTTCATGAAATCATTATTTTCAGTGAGTACTCTCTCCTAAGATTAAGTTTAGCCTACGTATAGCATAGCTCAATTAAATACCTCTGTTGTTTGTGCTTTTTTTTTTTCTTTACCAAATCATAAATGGCTTCTGCTTTAATATTGCAAAGCATATTGCAGAAATACTCTTTCAAAAGACATGTTAAGGAATAAAGTATTTGGAAAGACATACTGCAGTTTCCATCTGCAAATTCTTAATATTTTGTTCAGCTTGTTTTGTGTATTCTCAAGATTTTAAAGTAACTGCTAATGTAAAACATTTCTAAAACATAAAAATTTGTTTTATAAATGCAAATTTAAGCAGGCAATTCTTAAGAGACTGAACAATATCTAGAAAAATAATCCTCTAAAATATGTCATACCAAATTTGTGGTGTTTCACAATGGACAAACAAGGAAATATATACAAAGAAAGCACATTGGAGAAAGGGCTTTCCAGTTATTCAGCCCCTCTTCCAAGTTTGCATGAAATTCTTTTGGCTTACCAGGGCAGTTTTGCCTGAAAATTAAGTACAGGTAAAGGAACATAATGTATTCCCATATTAGAGCCAGTTTGTAGCTATGTATTACTCGTGGATAGATTTAGCTAATGAATTATTAAATATGAGTGATTTTGTTAATGTGGAACAGTGCACATGAATGGTTTGTACTTCATTTAAGAAAAGTCTGTTTAGCCAGTTACTTTAGAATATTTCATTTCTGTTTTTTTTTTTTTTGAGACAGGGTCTTGCTCTGTCACCCAGGTTGGAGTGTAGTGGTGCCATCTCGGCTTACTGCAGCCTCAACCTCCCAGATTTAAGCAATCCTCCCAAGTAGCTGGGACAACAGACACACACTACAACACCTAGCTAATTTTTGTATTTTTGGTAGAAATGGAGTTTTTCCACATTGCCTAGTCTGGTCTTGAACTCCTGAGCTCAAGCATTCTACCCACCTTAGCCTCCCAAAATGCTGGAATTGCAGGTGTGAGCCACTGTGCCTGGCCTAGAATATTTGTTTTGACATGAATTTTACTTAGTTTCTCAATTCTTAGGACAGTATTTAAGTTCTGGATTTATATTAAGTTCTGGATAACTTTAATATAAATAATCTGTTATAATTTTGCACACACCATTATGTAGTAAATGTGCATGCATGCTTTTTGAACAATTCTTGAACATTTCATTCAAGAATTCTCATTCAAATAGCCTATTTTTTTAATTTTTAAGATGGAGTCTTGCTCTGTCACCAGGCTGGAGTGCAATGGCGTGATCTCAGCTCACTGCTCACTGCAACCTCCCCCTCCCAGGTTCAAGTGATTCTCTTGCCTCAGCCTCCCCAGTAGCTGGGACTACAGGCATGCGCTACCAAGCCCAGCTAATTTTTGTATTTTTAGTAGAGATGGGATTTTACCATGTTGGTCAGAATGGTCTCGATCTCTTGACCTCATGATCTACCCGCCTCAGCCTCCCAAAGTGCTGAGATTACAGACATGAGCCACCTCACCCAGCCCAAATAGCCTATATTTTTATAATAGAAAAAAGACGTTCATTGAAAGTTCAGTTTTGGGGGTTTTTTTGTTTGCCATTTGTTTTCATGTCTTTTTAGTAAATAATTAAAGAACAATGTAAGGCCAGGTACTGTGGCTCATGCCTATAATCCCAGCACTTTGGGAGGCTGAGAAGGGAAGATCTCTTAAGCCCAGGAGTTCAAGACTAGCCTGGGCAACACAGACCCTGTCTCTACAAAAAGTTAAAAAATTAGCTGGACATGGTGGTGTGTGCCTATAGTCCCAGCTGCATAAGAGGCTGAAATGGGAGGATCAGTTGATCCAGGAATTGGAAGGTTGCAGTTAGCTGTGATCATGCCACTGCTCTAACCTGGGCAACAGAGTGAAACTTTGTCTCTAAAAAAATTTTTTTTAATATTTAAAAAAAGAGCAATACAAATAAGCATACTGAGCTTTTTTCTATTAATTTTTCTCATACTCATTTGTCACTTTTTAAAGAGACTTAGGATTGTACAGATGAAACTGCTTGTCTTAATTTATAGTTAAACCCCCATGGTTAAATAATATCTTCTTTTTTTTTTTTTTTTTTTGAGACAGAGTCTCACTTTGTCACCTAGGCTGGTGCGCAGTGGCACGATCTTGGCTCACTGCAGCCTTGACCTCCTGGGCTCAATCCATCCTCCCACCTTAGTCCCCCAAGTAACTGGGACTACAGGTGCGCGCCCCATGCCCGGCTAATTTTTTGTAGAGATGGGGTTTCACCGTGCTTTCCAGGCTGGTCTCAAACTCCTGAGCTCAAGCAATCGGCCAGCCTGAAGCTGAGGCTTCCCAAAGTGCTAGGATTATAGGTGTGAGTCTCTGAACCCAGCCAATAATAGCCTTAGTTTGATATGTTTGGCTTATAAATTCGGTACTGAATGGGCTTTGAAGGCTGGTCTATTTCTCACGAAGCCAGGTAAAATGTAAAATGTTTAGCCCTATAATCTGCTCTCCACACAGCAGCTAGAGGGAATCTGTAAAAATACTAAGTCAAATGGTTTCAGAACTCTCTAGTGGCTTCTTATCTCATTGCTTACTGGCCTGTACACATCTGGCTCATTGCTGCCCCCCTCTGATCTCTTCTTCCACCACTGTCCCTCATTTTCTGTGCTCTGTTCAGTGGACCTCCTGTATTACGTAGTATGCACTCACCCTTGTCACTATTTTTCCCTGTGCTTGCCTTTCTCTGTTACATGTATTCATCTGCTGTCTCTGATAATGCAAGTTCCTTGAAGGCAGGAATTTTTGTTTTGTTTACTGCTGTATTACTAAATCTTAGAACAATTATGGCACATAGTAGGTACTCAAATATTTTTGAATTAATACATTACATTTGGCAAGTTGATATTTATTACAGAAGATATCCTTCAAATCCAGACATATATATACATATATGTATATATGTGTGTATATATGTATACATATATGTGTGTATATATGTATACATATATATATACATATATGTATGTATATATATTTGAGGTGTCTCGTTCTGTCGCCACTTTGGAGTGCAATGGTGTGATCTTGGCTCACTGCAACCTCCACCTCCTGGTTTCAAGTGATTCTCCTGCCTCAGCCTCCCTAGTAGCTGGGACTATAGGCTCATGCCACCACGCCCAGCTAAATTTTTTAGTAGAGCTGGGGTTTCAACATGTTGGCCAGGATGATCTCAATCTCTTGACCTTGTGATCTGCCCACCTCCGCCTCCCAAAGTGCTGGGATTACAGGCGTGAGCCACCACACTTGGACCTAAATCCAAATATTACTAATAATAAAAGCTAATAGTTATTGAGCATTTATCATGTGCTAAGAACAAAGGTGAAAATATTGTTATGTTCAGTTTTCTAATGAGGAAATTGGGCACAGAATGCCAAGAGTATGTCACAGATAACACATTTAGAAAATAGTCTAGATTTTAAATCTAGATGATATACTTTCAGAATATCTATTTAACAGTTTATGCTAATCTTTTACAAGCCGTCATATAAACAAAAAAATTGTTAAACAGGCATACCTGAGAGGTATTACGGGTTTAGTTCCAGACGACTGTAATAAAGTGAATATTGGAATAAAGCAATTCATACAAATTTTTAGTTTCCCAGCTCATATAAAAGTTATGTTTCCACTGTACTGTAGTCTATTAAATGCACAGTGGTGTTATGTTAAAAAAAAAGTACGTACCTTAATTTAAAAATATTTTATTGCTAAAAAGTACAGTCATCTGAGCTTTCAGCAGATAGTTATTATTCTGCTGGTGGAAAATCTTGCCTCCATGTTGATGGCTGCTGACTTACCAGGGTGGTGATTGCTAAAGTTTGGGGTGGCTGTGGCCGTTTCTTAAAATAACAATGAAGTTTTCTGCATCATGGATTCTTCCTTTCACAGATGATTTCTCTAGCGTGCAATGCTGCTTGATAGCATATTACCTAAAGTAGAACTTCTTTTATAATTGGAGTCAGGCTGGACCTGGTGGCTCATGCTTGTAATCCCAGCACTTTGGGTGGCCAAGGTGGGCAGATCACTTGAGGTCAGTAGTTCAAGGCCAGCCTGGCCAGCATGGCAAAACGCTGTCTACTAAAAATACGAAAATTAGGCTGACTCAGTAGCTCATGCCTGTAATCCCAGCACTTTGGGAGGCTGAGGCAGGTGGATCACTTGAGGTTAGGAGTTCGAGACCAACCTGGACAACGTGGTGAAACCCCGTCTCTACTAAAAATACAAAAATTAGCTGGGCATGGTGGCGGGCACCTGTAATCTCAGCTACTCAGGAGGATGAGGCAGGAGAATCACTTGAACCTGGGAGGCAGAGGTTGCAGTGAGCCAAGCTCATGCCACTGCACTCCAGCCTGGGTAACAGGGCAAGACTGCATCTCAAAAACAAAACAAAAATTAGCTGGGCGTTCTGGCGTGTGCCTTGTAGTTTCAGCTACTTGGGAATTTGAGGCACGAGAATTGCTCGAACATGGGAAGTGAAGGTTGCAATGAGCTGAAATAGCACCATTGCACTCCAGCCTGGGCGACAGAGCAAGACTCCATATCAAAAAAAAAAAAAAAATTGGAATCAGTCCTCTAAAACTGTGCTACTGCTTTGTCAGCTAAGTTGCCCACTCCAGCCTGGGCAACAGAGTGAGACTGTGTCTCAATTAAAAAAAAAATCTTAGGCTGGGCCCAGTGGCTCATCATACCTGTAATCCCAGCACTTTGTGAGGCAGAGGCGGGTGGATTGCTTGAGCCTACGAGTTCAAGACCAGCCTGGCCAACATGGTGAAACCTCATCTCTACTAAAAATACAAAAATTAACTGGGGGTAGTGGTGGGCCTCTGTAGTCGCAGCTACTTGGGAGGCTGAGGCGGAATTGCTTGAATCTGGGAGGTGGAGGTTGCCGTGAGCCAAGATTGTGCCACTGCGTTCCAGCCTGCGGGTATCTCAAAAAAAAAAATTTTTTTTTTTGGCCAGGTGCGGTGGCTAATACTAACACCTGTAATCCCAGTACTTTGGGAGTTCAGGGCATGTGGATCACTTGAGTCCAAGAGTTCGAGATCAACCTGGGCAACCTGGTGAAACCCCATCTCTGCTAAAAATAAAATTAGCCAGATGTGTTGGCATGTACCTATAGTCTCATCTACTCAAGAGGATTACCTGAGTCCAGGAGGGCAAAGCAGTGAACAGTGATGGTGCCACAGTTCTTTGTTGTCATTTTAACAGTGTTCATAACATCTTTACTGGGAGTAGGGTCCATCTCAAGAAACCACTTATTTTGCTCATCCAGAAGAAGCAACTCATCATTCAAGTTTTATCATGAGATTGCAGCAATAAGTCTTCAGGCTCCACTTCTAATTCTGGTTTTCTTGCTGTTTTCACTACATCTGTAGTGACTTCCTTCACTGAAGTCTTGCCCCCCTCAAAGTCATCCATGAGGTTTGGAATCAACTTCCAGACTCTTGTAAATGTTGATATTTTGACCATGAATCACATTTTTTGTCTTTTGAGATGTCTTGCTCTGTCGCTGCTCTGTCATTCAGGCTCAGGGTGGAGTGCAGTGACATGGTCACCCCACTGCAAGCAGTTCCACCTCCTGGACTCAAGTGATCCTCTGGCCTCAGCCTCTTGAGTAGCTGGGACTACAGGCATGTGCGCCACCACACCCAGCTAATTTTTTGTAGAGACAAGGCCTCACTATGTTGCCTAGGCTGGTCTTGAACACCTGAGCTTAAGCAGGCCTTCCGCCTTGATCTCCCAAAGTGCTAGGATTACAGATGTGAGCTACTGTGCCCAGCCATGAATATTCTTAAATGGCAGAACTAACATAGTGAATTCTTTCTGGAAGGTTTTCAGTGTACTTTTTCCAGATACATCAGAGGAATCACTAGTTTGGCAGTTACCCCCTTACAGAATGTATTTTCTTAACTTAATAAGACGAAAGTCAAAATGACTTCTTGTTCCATGGGCTACATTGTACCTTGTGTTAGCACAGGAAAACAACATTCATCTCTTTGTACATCTCCATCAGATCTCCTTGGTGACTCCTTGTCCATGTGAAATATTTTGAAAGAAATCTTTTTTTCTAAGAAGAGCTCAACAATGGGCTTAAAATAATCAGTAAACTATGCTGTAAACAGATGTGTCATCATTCAGGCCTTGTTGTCCCATTTCTGTAGCACAGGCAGAGTAGATTTAGCGTAATTCTTAAGGGCCTCAGGATTTTCATAATGTGCAATGAGCACTGGCTCACGTCTGCATTCGCCCATAACAAGAGAGTTAGTCTGTCCTTTGAAGCTTTGAAGCCAGGCACTAACCTCTCAAGCTATGAAAGTCCTAGATGGCATCTTCCACTGGAAGATTGTTTCATCTCCATTAAAAATCTGTTTAGTGTAGCCACCTTCATTAGATGATCTTAGCTAGATCTTCTGGATAACCTGGTGTAGCTTCTGCATCAGCACATCCTGTTTCACCTTACATTTTTCTCTTAAAGAGGTGGCTTCTTTTCTTAAACCTCATAAACAAACCTCTGCTAGCTTCAGCTTTTCTTCTGCAGCTTGCTCACCTCTCTCAGCCTTCAGATAGAACTGAAGAAAGTTAGGGCCTTTCTCTGAATTAGGCTTTGGCTTAAGGGAATGTTGTGGCTAGTTGGATATTCTATTTTTCAAACCACTCATTCTCCATATCAGTAATAAGGCTCTGTTTTACTTAGCATTCTTATGTTCATAGAGTAGCACTTTAAATTCCCTTCAAGAACATTTCCTTTGCATTAACAACCTAACTTTTTGGGACAAGAGGCACAGCTTTTAGCCTGTCTCAGCTTTTGATATACCTTCCTAAGCTTAATCATTTCTAGCTTTTGATTAAAAGTAGATGTGCAAGCAACTCTTCCTTTCACTGGAGCACTTAGAGGTCATTGTAGGGTTATTAATTGACCTCATTTCAATATTGTGTCTAAGGGAATAGTGATGCCTGAGGAGAGGGGCACAGTCAGCATATTGTCAATTAACAGCACGGTTCATGCTGTCCCCGAACAATTACAATAGTAACATCAAAGATTACTGATCGTAGACTGCTGTAACAAAGAATAATGAAAAAGTTGGAAATATTGTAAGAATTACTAAAATGCTTAGTCCAAGGTTGCCACAAACCTTAAATTTGTTTTTTTTTAAGGCACTGTCTGTGAAGCACATTAAAGCAAAGCACAATAAAATTAGGTGTGTCTGTATTTCGCTATCAAAAAGGTGAATTACTAGTAGATACCTCATGCAAATTAAAAATTACTTAGGAAAAATTTATAGCGCTTAATTTTTATTTTATTTTATTATTATTATTATTCTTTAAAGCCTTACTCTGCTACCTAGGCTGGAGTACAGTGGTGTGATCTTGGCTCACTGCGTCTTCTGCCTCCCAGGTTCAAGCAATTCTCCTGCCTCAGCCTCCCAAGAAGCTGGGATTACAGGCGTATGCCACCACGGCCGGCTAATTTTTGTGTTTTTAAGTAGAGACAGGGTTTCACCATGTTGGGCAGGCTGGTCTCAAACTCCTGACCTAAAGTTACCTGCCCACCTTAGCCTCCCAAAATGCTGGGATTACAGGCGTGAGCCACCACACCTGGCCTGTAGTACTTAAGATGCTGAACCAAATTCAGTTAGAGTGTGTTCTTTTTTCCACATATGCACCTATCATAGAAGGAAATTTTTCTGGCCTGTTGAATTATTCTGAATAATGTCTGTGAGGTCAATGACCCTTAATGAGAGGGAAGCAAATAGATGTGTCTGTAGGTGAAAAAGAAAACCTTCACTAATGTTACAAAGGTGTTCTCTATAAGCAACTGTAAAAAGTGTTTTAACCTTTGTTGAGCTGTATTATGTGCTTCAGAATCAGTGACCAACTTTTAAAAGTTTTATAATCCTGTGATCTTATTTATTTATTTATTTATTTATTTTTTGAGATGGAATCTCACTCTGAAGCCCAGGCTGGAGTGCAGTGGCGCGAATTCAACTCACTGCAACCTCCGCCTCCGGGGTCGTGGTTCAAGCAATTCTCTTACCTCAGCCTCTCAACTAGCTGGGATTACAGGCACAAGCCACCATGCCCAGCTAATTTTTGTATTTTTTAATAGAGACAGGGTTTCACCATGTTGGCCAGTCTGGTCTTGAACTCCTGACCTCGTGATCCACCCGCCTCAGCTTCCCAAAGTGCTGGGATTACAGGTGTCAGCCTCCACGCCTGGTCTAATCCTGTGATCTTTATGTTGTGGTCAGTTTGACATGCCTCTGTGTGCTATGTCATTTGAATCTGTGATTTATGCACAACTTTTTCTAATTTTTCTTATGTTCAAAATGGATAATTTGGAATAATGTTCTTTAATCACTTATGTACCGTCTAAGTACTGTATTTTTGGCACAGGGTGTAACATTTAAACGTTCTGCAATAACTCAAAATACGTTAGTGATATACTCACCAATCTTGGCTGACCTTTTAAGGGTCCGTCATTGAGTACTTATTAAATAGCAACAATCATGAGCCTTCTAAGACATGTGACAGATGGTAGGGTTCCAGTAGGCAGCTTACAGTTCTGTAAAGCATATATGCACATGAAAACCACATGAAAAAGAAATAGAGATGACACAGTTGGTATATCAGTGAGTACTATCTTAGTAGCTAGTTCTCTTGTAAAAGAAAGGTCTGGGGAGAGAGATCCAAGATGACCATGTAGCAGCAGCTCAGGATTGTAGCTCCCAGTGAAAGCGCAGAGAGCAAGTGGATGCCGCAATTGCAGACGAATTTTTGATGCCCACAGATTGGGAGATTCCCGGCGAAGGAGCCACATGGGTCGCCAGCGCGACTCTTTTGGCTAGCGCGGCGCTTCTCAGTGTGGATTGTACGGGACTGGATGTCCTTTTAGTCGGGCTCCGCTGGTCCCATCCCCACAAGGAGAAGAGCAATTGGAAGCGCTGAGGACCGAGAACAAGCACAGCTGAACCCGGGAAGGCCCAGCTCTGTGGGGAAGGGGCGCCCCCCCCGAAGGAAAACTAAGAAACAGAAAAAACTTCATAACCAACAAGCCGGACGTCCACTCAGAGACCCAATCTGAAAGTCAGCAATTACAAAGACGACAGGTGGATAAATCCACAAAAATGGGAAGAAACCAGTGCAAAAAGGCTGAGAACACCCGAAATCAGAATGCCTCTCCTCCTACAGGGGATCGCAGCTCCTCATCAGCAAGAGAACAAGTCCTGATGGAGGATGAGTGTGATGAACTCACAGAATCAGGCTTCAGAAGGTGGATAATAAGAAACTTCTGTGAGCTAAAAGAACATGTTCTAACCCAATGCAAAGAAACTAAGAACCTTGAAAGAAGATTTAACGAAATGTTGACGAGAATGGACAACTTAGAGAAGAATATAAGTGAATTGATGGAGCTGAAAAGCACAACACGAGAACTTCGCGAAACATGCCCAAGTTTCAACAGCTGAATTGACCAAGCAGAAGAAAGGATATCAGAGGTCGAAGATCAACTCAATTAAATAAAACGAGAAGGCAAGATGACAGAAAAAAGGGTAAAAAGGAATGAACAAAGTCTCCAAGAAATATGGGACTATGTGAAAAGACCTAATCTACGTTTGATAGGTGTACCTGAATGTGACGAAGAGAATGAATCCAAGCTGGAAAATACTCTTCAGGATATTATCCAGGAAAACTTCCCCAACCTAGCAAG